>MJUT01019669.1:277519-289472 GCA_002080005.1 Gigantidas platifrons | reverse complement strand
TTTTTTTTATCGATCAGCATCCAGGTAACAATTACGTTCTATTTATAGAACTATTTACAAACAGACACGTGTCTGCAATTAAAAAAAATTACTACAGTATTTTTATTTTTATTCCAATTGTTGCATTTTGATTATGAGGTCTGAGAAATAATTATTTATTTTACAACTTGCTTCAGTTTTTGATGTATGTTCTGTATATTCATTACCTACACAGAGAAGTTGGACCATTGGGCAAATTGTCAGATACATATTTTTTTTTTGCTGAAGACTACACAAATACGAGTTATTACAATTGTTGTGGTACTAGACCAAAGCACAGTAACATTTCAAAAAGGGTGGGGAGGGGATTATTACAATTTCTGTGGTATTAGACCAAAGCACAGTAATATTTCAAAAAAAGGGGGGTATTACAATTTGTGTGGTATTAGGTCAAAATAGTGCCAATGTTATGTTTTATCAGTTGGTTGCTAATTTGCAGAGTATGTTCCCATCCTAGGAGGTTTTCATAGCTTTTCAATCTCCATTACTAACCAATAAGGCAAAGTAACTGATTTTAAAACTAAGATCATTACATTCTTGTTTATTCTTAATTAGAAAAAAAAATGTTACGCAAAAGTGACTAATGGTCTCAAAATCCTGGCTAAATCCCTGTAGTTTTATATAAAATATATAGTGAGAATGCATTGGTGGCATTAGAATACTTTTGTTTACTGTCTGTATAAATACCAAGACTTTACGAAAATAAATTTTGTATTCAAAAGATCAATAATAGGAAATAAAAGTAAACATTTGTTTTAAATACTTCCTCAAAAGTTACCAATACAATCATTTATTTTCACAATGTATATCAGAAATAATAATTATATGATAAGAGACATTTCTGTATGTCACATCCAAACTACATACAACATTATACAGTTATTGACTGGATCCGAGGACAACAGCTGTTGTTCGAGGAACCAGTCTATAACTGATTTGTTATACCTTAAACAGAGAATCACGTGACATACGCGTGCAGCTATTTTAAGTAACCAATAAAAGTAGGACAAGCAGTCAACAGATCGGACCAGGTCCAACAGACCGAAAACTGTTGACGGTCAACAGATCGCTGATTCAAGGATTTTGAGATTTTTTAAAAAACAGTAAAAATGTTGATTTTTATTCCTAATACATTTACATCGAGAAAAAATTATAAGGTATAACAAATTGATTTGTTCACTGTTAAATGATGATGAAATACTTATTCTCCCATTATTACGGCGTTTTAACCCCGCTGAACCAGTGGTGGAAAAATCTGTAATCCTCTAGAGGATTAAAATGTCTCGTGCCTTTCCCGCATTAATTTCAAACGCATTAATATAAAATTTTGAAATAAAGTTTGTGTTAAATAATGGGAACAACAAATTCTCCTTGAATTGCCCATGTGAGTTACGATATTTCTCCACTCTCGAGAGTTAAATTTAAAATTTTAACCACTCGCCTGACGGCTTGTGGTTAAAATTTTTAATTTAACTTTCTTGAGTGGAGAAATATAGTAACCCACGGGCAACTGAAGGAGAATCTATATTTCTATCTCTAACAAGATGAACTGTGAGCTAATGCTCACTCATGATACCCCCGCTCTTCGGCAAACAGGAAGTAGGAATCTGACAGGTTAAAAAACGGTTCCCACGATATGGGGTACCTATATGAAGCTTGTGACCAAATATCAGATTTCTACCATCAATAGTTGCTGAGAAAAATGCGACGAAAAATGGGCATATATGTTCAATGTGTATAAAAATCAACAAAGTCGGCAAACAGGAAGTAGGAATCTGATGGGTCCAAAAACGCTTCCCACAATATGGCATACCTATATTGAGCTTGTGACCAAATATCAGATTCCTGTCATCAATAGTTGCTTAGAAAAATGCGACAAAAAATGTGCACATATGTTCAATGTGTATAAAAACCAACTAAGTCGGCAAACAGGAAGTAGGAATCTGACAGGTCCAAAAACGCTACCCACAATATGGCATACCTATATGAAGCTTGTGACCAAATATCAGATTTCTGCCGTCAATAGTTACTGATATCTTGGACAGACGGAAGGACGGACGGACAGACAGAGGTAAAACAGTATACCCCCCTCCCCCTTCGGGGAGCGGGGGTATAATTATTTCTATATTCTAAGATTATATTAATTACTTTCTTTGATTTGAGTTTTACAAAAGCCTTGAGATCTAATACTTTAAAGGGGTCGTCCTGGTCGTGAACGTATGGTAGTTGGATTTACAACTACCTGTGCAATCAGTGCCTACCACCATTAAAGTGGTGAGTTCGAACCCCATACATGATGCAAAATTATGTGATAAAGTTTGTCAGTGACTTGTGACAGGTCTGTGATTTTCTTCGATATCCTCCACCAAAACTGATCACCACGATATAACTGAAACAATGTTAAAAGTGACATTAAAAACCATAAACTGAAACCTCTAATGCCTTAAATATTTGATGTAATATTGGTTAAGTATTTATAGATTAATGACAAGTATATCATAAAGCAAGTATTATTTTATATTATTTATCTATAAAAATATTACATCAAGTTGAAATAAATAAATATGTACAGCATCGTTTTACCCTCCTACCCTAATATGTCGTGGAGACTCTTCATGAATACAACCGGTCGTCATCATGAACATCAATAGTTTCAACACTACATTCCTTTTTGATTTCACTTGTTTTTGCCAGCAACCTCAAATATTCCTTTTTCTTGCTATATTTTTTTTTACATTAAACGAGATTTAAAATGTAATGTTGACCTTTATGACTTGACTACAGTTTAAAGATACATTTCAAGGTGTTCTAAGTGTTGTGAGACCACAATTTAATCATTCAAAGAGTGGAATGAAAAAGACACATGTCATGGAGATTAACATCTCCAAGACTTATGCTGTGATAAATGTATTAAGAGTTAATCAACCATTTTATTTTTATGTTGTCTGCAGTAAAAATGGTAATTAACACAAAGATTTCGAAAATCTAAATAAGTAATAAATCTCATTTAAAAAGGAGCTCGACTTTACTAAATCCTAAATTAATAGACCACTTGGGTCAAGTGATTCAGTAGCTTACCCTACAGATTAAGAGAAGTTCATCATTTGCAACAAGTGATGTATTAGTTCACCATTTGAATCAATAGATACAGTATTTCACCCTTCAAATGATACAGTAGCTCATTCTTAGGGTCAAGTGATACTATTCAGCTCATTCTTAGGGTCAAGTGATACTATTCAGCCCACTCTTAGGGTCAAGTGATACTACTGAGCTGACTCTTGGGGTCATGTGCGATAACAGTATACACTTATTTACTGGGTATAAGGACAACAGCAACAGTGTCCTAGACACCAACAAAAGTAGATAGAAAGAGATGATGCTGAGAGGGACGATAAACTTGCTATTTCCATAGGAAAAATGTTCATGGAGAATATTTCCCTAGAGGACAATGGTCATTAGACCTATTAAGCAAAATTCACAATCTGATTACTAGATGAAAAAAGTCATTTATCTGTACTTTAAATTTCCTTTTATATGTAAAATTTTGAGGAAGAATTGAAAAGGAGAAAATGGAAGTGGATAGGGCACACACTGAGAAAGCTGAAACACAACATCACTAGGCAAACCCTACAGTGGAACCCTCAGGGAAAACGGGGAAGAGGAAGACCAAGAAATACCTGGAGGAGAGATTTTATTGCTGAGATGGAGATAGAGGGTTATAAATGGCAAGACCTGGAACGTATGACATAAAACAGAACAAGGTGGAGGACTGTCGTCAGTGGTCTATGCATCACCAAGGTGCAACAGGCGTAAGCAAATGTAAAATATATACTGATGTTCATGTATAATAATAGTGTATATGTACCAAAAATCCTCACGATGAGCACCAGTCCTCCAGCCAGACCAGTAAAACTTTGTTCAGACCAGGAAATATTTCAGTTTTTATTTTGAACTACATAAAAATAAATTCAAGGAATTGATTCGGGACAGCAAATTCAAATTTTCATTTTGAGGACTGTGTTCGACAAAAGCAAAATCTATTTGTAATGTCCTTCAAGTCGTTTTTAATCTAAATAATAAATAGATGGTAGAGTTAATGTGTTTATTCTATCTTTCAGTAATTGTTCCATCTATATCATGACTTCCAGAATCAATGGTGCAAGGGGAGAGAAACCAGGACAGTTATAAAGAACTGACAGCTAAGACGTGTACTTCTGGTAGATGTCTGTAAAGTTTGCCTGTGTATATATTTATAAGAATCCTAATCAATGTGAACTGCAAGATATTTTATGCAGAAAGAAGCAAAACACTGCACCATGTTGATAGGATTTAGGATTACAGCAACCTAAATATCCAGTATATATTTTAAAAACAGTCCCAAAAGATGGGATTAGAATAAAACATTAAAATATAAACCCACCTTTCTACCGATTTCATCCTTCACCTTTGGGGGTCTTCCAACATTTCCTGTGGACTAAAAAATTAAACAAACATTAGACAGACACATCTTACTAAACAAAGCTTCTTTTCCGCCAAATCTGTTAAAATTCTCATGCAACCTAGAGTAGCTTTTTAATTCATTAAATTTCTAAATTGCTAAAACTTTACTTCTAAGAAGAGCAGGGATGGGGTTGATTACTTTCAAATGTAATCGATTACATCATGATTACATTGTGTATAAAATGCAATCGATTACATTATGATTACTCATCATTTTAAATGTAATCAATTACATATGATTACTTTTATCAAAGTAATCATGATTACATATGATTACATTAGATACCTTCACTGTATAAAAGAAAATAATTTACTTCTTTGGCATAGGTAATACACATTTGTGGCAGAAAAAGTTTTATGTATGAATTTAAAGTTGTGATAAACATGGATTTTGAAAAAATAAATACAAAAATTTTAAATTTTATGCTTATTTAGACTTGACTGAACAATGACATTTTATTTCATCAATAATTTAAACCTGAGTTTGAATAATGGTATTTTGATTTAAATATCAAATTTGATTAATTTTAATTAATAGTCTTAGAGTCTGTTTAAGTGTTTATACAAGTTAATTACAAACAATAGCATTTAATAATCTGTTTGTATTGTAATCAGGTTTAATTGGACAAAGCTGGTTTCTTTAAAGTAAAATTTAAAATTATTTTACTCACTCCTAGGCCTGTAGATAATAAACCTCAGGGATAATTTGTAATATCAAACCTGAGTACTGTTTTATAGAACTACCATAATTTATATAGAATAGAATTACAAGTAATTGAACTTAATTTTTATTTAGTGGCCCAAAGCTGTATTTAATCAGCTAAATGCATAGCAAATGCTATGTGATTAGATAATGTGAAAAGGGGAAATATCCTTATAACAAATAAACAATTCCTACAAATAAATTTGTTACAAAATAATTATTGCAATGTAATCAAAAAGTAATCATGATTACACCACTTTTTTCCCCAGTAATCGATTACATATGATTATTTGTAATCATAAAATTTCATGATTACTGATTACATGTGATTACTCATAAAAATGTAATCGATTACAGATGATTACGATTACCCCATCCCTGAAGCAGAGATAGGTCATTGAAGGACCATATGCATATTGTCCTCCTGACAAAGATTTTCAGGTGATGTTTTCACAAAATCAATCAAGAAAATTTTATTTCCCATTTCAAAATGATCAGCTCATTCTTGATTAAAAACTGATGAGGAAGGTTTAGGTAAATAACTGTTTTTGTTGAGGATCTCACATACATTATAATATCTACACAAACTAATATATTATTTGGACTTTTACTTTCAGGTAAGATTTTTAAATATTCAGCCAATCAGAAACAAGAATATTGCCCATTAATGTTTTTCGGCCGATTAACACTACATTAAGAAAATCTGTACCAACTAACAAATCATTTTGACTTGTAGTCAAATACAAGAATTGCCCATGGTGGCCACATTTTTCATGGTTTTCCGGATCAATACAAAATGACAAATTTTAGTAGATGATCTCAAAAGCATCATTCCTATTAAGTTTGGTTTCATTTGGTTCTGTAGTTTCAGAGGATATGATCAAAATGTGAAAAGTTTATGGATAGATGAACAGAAACAAAAGTGATAGCAATATATCACGTGACCTTTTGGGTCAGGACAAGTTAAAACATGTTAAAAATTAACAACAACAAAGTTTAGCTAGGGCCAATTTTGGAGGATCTGACAGGAAACAACAAACTAGCATTTCCATTACTGATGGCCCAATACTCATTTCTTCTTGGTAAGAAAACCTGCCTGGTTGAGTATAATACACAAGAAATCAGGGAGGATATTATACTTGTTCTTAAACATACAGGGAGCATTATATATATCAGTGTGTACTATACACAGGTGATTATGGTAAACTTATCAATATAACTTGTAAAAATACTATAAATCACCTTTCTTTCTTTCTTTTCCTTTAACGGGGAACCATCTTTCTTTAACTGAAATAATAAAAAACAAATTTAAATACAATAATTTAACTTTAGTTCATATCTTATGAATAAATAAAAATATAATAATTTACAAGAGTTTTTATTTATTACAAGTTTGAACATGGTTATTACATAGCCTTGATGTGCCAATTTCAAAAGGGATCAATGGTTTTTCTTTAAAAAATCTGAGTATTGGATGAATACAGGATAAACAAGATATGATTATAATCTAACGATTATGAAGTCTCCCAAACAGGCCACTGACAACAGGTTTAAATGAACACTTTGAATTGTGACAAATTCTGAGCTTGATTTTTTGTGGTATTGTGGTGGCCATTTTGAAAATGGCAACCAGTAGAAATTTTTCAATGTCGGGAATCTATTCGGGACATCATAATCTACCCACATATAAAATGTCGTTGAAATCGGACAATGTTGAATTTGTGCGGTATTGTGGTGGCCATTTTGAAAATGGCGATCGGTAGAAATTTTCGATGTCAGGTATCGATTCGGGACATCATTATCTACCCACATATCAAATGTCGTTGAAATCGGACCATGTTGAATTTGTGCGGTATTGTGGTGGCCATATTGAAAATGGTGATCAGTAGAAATTGTTCAATGTCTGGAATCAATTCGGGACATCATTATCTACCCACATATCAAATTTTGAATTTTTACCACCCATTTTTTATGCCGTGTTTTGACAGCCATTTTGAAAATGGCAGACATCTTGAAAATTTTGAAATGCAGAATTGCTCCTGTAATGGTGACCTATCACTATGTCAAATTTTATGTCTCTATCATTATCCATTTAGAAGTTATCAACATTAATGTATAAAATTTCAACTTTCCCATAGGCATAGGATTCTATAGTAACCCCCACTCCCTTTGAACCCCTCAAAATATGACTTTGATCCCCTTTACCACAAAGCTGAAAACTTTAGAACCAACTAGAAACATATATCTATAACTCCACCCAGTTTCATGAAATTCTGTCCAGTAGTTCCTGAGATCTGCTGTGGACAAGTTCATGGTTAACGGAAAGAAAGGAGAAAGGAGAAAGGAAAAAGGAGAATAATAATAAGAAATGGAGCAAAAACAATAAGTCTCCCAATGTTGTTTGGGAGACTTAATTAATCTGAAACCTACTAAAAACAAACCAGTTATTTTACTGAGAGAGATTTATGGAAACAACTAACAATCAGAGTCTAAGATAACCAGGGTCTACGGTAAAAAAACATTCAAGTAAGATTTTTATACTCCAAAACTATCCAATCAGAACAAAGTATTTAATTGTAGTCTTCTGATTGGCTGTTTATTTGAGTCAAAGTACAAACACATACTCAAAAGTGTTATGATTCTAAGGCTAGGTTTGACAGTATACATATTTAACACATATTTGTTTGTTTTCATATATCTAATTTTCATGTCTCTCAAATAAATGGAAAAAATAAACAACATGGAAATATAAGATAAATTTTCTCATTAAAACACAGGATGCTTTTATCGTAAATAATCTATTGTGGGTCTAGGACAAAAGCCCCCTGACAAAAAGCCCCCCCCCCAATAAAGAATTGTACAAGTTATTTATATATTGGTCTCTTTGCACACATTTTAGACTTATTGTACTTCTATTTATGGGTTAACATTATTATTGTTATTATTGGAACTTGAAGATATCATAAACAATTGAAATATTTGTTTAAGAATTATAAAAACCTTCATCAAAGAAAGCAAAAATCAAATAATAAAATTGTTTTATCTTAAAAAAAAAAATCATTATAATATATTAAACAGGATGAGAAAATAACTCACTCATTACTGTTAATTAACTTCAAAGGTTTTATCAATAAATACAATTCCTGATTAACTTTACCTGATTAAGTATTATATATACCATGGATCCTATGAATTAACTTATTTAAACCAAAGAATCCGAAGATCAATGGTATATATGGTTTGTAACCGAAATCAATATTGGGTGCTTTCGTGGAGGTCCCCAAAATCATGGAATAACATAAAGATCTTCATGTTAGACCATGGTTTGTAAAAGTTCACTATTTTTAAGTTGAATACTGCATAAACAGTTTTTTTTGTAAATGACCATAACAATGAAAAATTTTGTTTTTAAAATATTTTATTATTTTGTATTCCCCAACTCTTCCTTTCTGATAGGAGTGAGTTTTGATCTTTAAAATATCTTAAATATCAACATCAATATAAAACAAAATGTAATAAGATTCTATAATTATTTCATTATGGGGGGCTTTTTGTCAGGGGGCATTTGTCTGGGGGGCTTTGTTCTGTTCCCAATCTATTGCATGTTACACCAGCCTATTTGGTATAAACAGGAAAAAATGAACACTGAATATTACTCGCTTGTTGTAAATTGATGTTGACATCTACCAATCTGATTAAAATCACATCCTTCACTGATATGTTGTGACATGAGAGGTCTGAAGAAATCCAACCATATGTCTTATGCCAGAAAACTTATGTCATGACATTTTTAGTATATGATCACTTGCATGTGACCCGCTATGGGATTCTTCAAGTCTCCAAAAACACAATAAATCAGTGAATGGTAGTATGAAGAGATGTGATTTCAATCAGATTGATTGATTTTTGGCATTTAATGCCACTTTCAGCAATATTTAGCTATTTTAGCGACCAGTTTTAGTGGTGGAAGAAGCAGGAGTACCCGGAGAGAACCACCGACCATGGGCAAGCAATAGGTAAACTTTATCACTTGTGGCTGTGAGTCGAGTGCACCCTTTTTTTATAGTAAATTACAAAGCCGGGCGCGAACCCACGCCGTATTGGTGATAGGCTTGTATGAGTTGTTAGGTAATCCAACTACCTAACACATATACCCGCAGCCTAATTTCAATCAGATTGGAAAGTCTACTAGTTGAGTCTGGTTTTGACATCAACTGGACAATTAATTCTCATGGTCTAAAACTCTCTGTATATACTCATACATAATATTGCTAAGTAATCTAAAATTAAATTTAAAAAAATTCAATTGGAACCAGTCATAATTCAATTTTCTCCCATTATTACGGCGTTTTAACCCCGCTGAACCAGTGGTGGAAAAATCTGTAATCCTATAGAATATTAAAATGTCTCGTGCCTTTCCCCGCATTGATTTCAAATTTTGAAATAAATTTCGTATTAAATAATGGGAGAAACGAATTCTCCTTCAGTTGCCCATGTGGGTTACGATATTTCTCCACTCTTGAGAGTTATTAAATTTAAAATTTTAACCACTCGACTGACGGCTTGTTCAAATTTTTAATTTAACTCTCTTGAGTGGAGAAATATCGTAACCCACGGGCAACTGAAGAAGAATCTATATTTACTAGTCAGAGCAGGAAGGGATTGGGGGTTTAAACCCAATTATAATTGTAATTTACATCTACCTAAACAATCAGTGCCAATCACCACTAAAGTTGTGTATTTCACTATTTAATACAACTTATATGTGATAAGAGATTATCATTGACTTTTTAAATGTCTGTGGTTTTCCACATGGGTACTCTACTTTCCTCCATCAATAAAACTGACTACCACAATCAAGCTGAAATATTGTTAAAACTTGAAAATTTCTTTAAACACCAATAATCTATAAAACCTTCCCTGTATTTTGCTATTTTCATTCAAATCTACAATTAAACCAATCTAAGACATGTAAAACCAGACCCTGAATAAATCAGAATCCTGTTCACAGCAATGCTAGTAAACTTGCTCGTAAAACAAAAATTACCTTCTTCTCTGATGTCACTCTTCTTTTTTTTTATTGACCAAGTTTGGTTAATATTAAAAAAAAAAATACAGATTTAATTTCTCTACAGAATATCAAGAAAATTCCAATAGAATATTTTGGAGATCATGATCAAGCATTACTTTATCTCATAACGATGAAATGAATTAATTGGAAAACTTAAGACCAAAGGTTCAACAAATGAGTTTCCCCTAGGCCATGTAAGTTGCTATCCACAAATTAACGTCGTTACAAGTTAATTGAAATGCACAATATGAACGGTGGGTTCACAAAGGGGGTTAGGGTGAGAAGATTCAGTCACACAGTATTTAATCCTGTGTAAAAGATCTTTTTTCCCAGTCAAATGCTAATTAACCTTTAGTTTTTAGTTGTCAAGAATTGAAAGATTCATTCACACAGTATTTAATCCTGTGTAAAAGATCTTTTTTCCCAGTCAAATGCTAATTAACCTTTAGTTTTTTGCCAGTAAGTGGTTCTCTTGAGTAATCTTTCAAAGGACTACTGTCTGGTCTGTTGGGAAATATCTGTGCCAGTTCTTCATCAATGGAAGGCAGCTCGAGTGTTCTGGAATTTTTCTGTAAAAATCATTGAAATTGTACCATTATACAACCAAGGATTTTATTGCTGTTTTGAGGTACCATGATTGTAAGTATATGTCACCCAATGTTAACAATGACATGTACATACATGAAAATAGTGGTCTTGTGTATTTGTTCAATGAAATAATTTATTCAATTAAGAATCGAATGCAATCTTTTGTAGTTATATTAGCATGTAAAACTAAGTAGCAACCGAAGTACATCTTGTATAAAGCATGGTAGTGCTCCATATAAAGAATGTACTGCAAAAATCCTATAAATTTGCTAAAATTTCATTAAATACTGATAATTACATTTTTACAAGATTAAATACAATTAAAATAAATATTCTTTGCTTTAATATTCCATATTTTTAACTGTTGTTATTGTGTGTAGTTATTAGTTTTCATCTGTTGTTATTGTGTGTAGTTATTAGTTTTCATCTGTTGTTGTGTGTAGTTATTAGTTTTCATCTGTTGTTATTGTGTGTAGTTATTAGTTTTCATCTTTTGTTATTGTGTGTAGTTGTTAGTTTTCATCTGTTGTTATTGTGTGTAGTTATTAGTTTTCATCTGTTGTTATTGTGTGTAGTTATTAGTTTTCATCTGTTGTTATTGTGTGTAGTTATTAGTTTTCATCTGTTATTGTGTGTAGTTATTAGTTTTCATCTGTGGTTATTGTATGTAGTTATTAGTTTTCATCTGTTGTTATTGTGTGTAGTTATTAGTTTTCATCTGTTGTTATTGTGTGTAGTTATTAGTTGTCTTCTGTTGTTATTGTGTGTAGTTATTAGTTGTCATCTGTTGTTATTGTGTGTAGTTATAAGTTTTCATCTGTTGTTATTGTGTGTAGTTATTAGTTTTCATCTGTTGTTATTGTGTGTAGTTATTAGTTTTCATCTGTTGTTATTGTGCGTAGTTATTAGTTTTCATCTGTTGTTATTGTGTGTAGTTATTAGTTTTCATCTGTGGTTATTGTGTGTAGTTATTAGTTTTCATCTGTTGTTATTGTGTGTAGTTATTAGTTTTCATCTGTTGTTATTGTGTGTAGTTATTAGTTTTCATCTGT
>MJUT01019669.1:260055-270626 GCA_002080005.1 Gigantidas platifrons | reverse complement strand
GGGGGGGGGGGTATTGTCGGACATAATTCTGAAAGGGGACCACCCAAGGACCATTCCACCAAAGTTTGGTTCAAATTGGCCCAGTGGTTTTAGAGGAGTTGATTAAAATGCAAAAAGCTAACGACAGACGGACACCGGACGACCAGTGATAGCAATAGCTCACATGACCCTTCGGGTCAGGTGAGCTAAAAACAAAACAAAATCAACACTGAACAATCTTATCCCCTCTGCTACAGTACCCAGCCCTCATGGCAGTTTGGGAAAGAGTTAATTACATATATTTTCTAAAACCAGAGATTGGCAGACATTTAAAAAAATCATTCCATAAACCAAAACAATCAACTCACATTTATATAGTTGGAATGCAAAGTTTCAAAATGGGCTTTGAAGTGTCTTTAAATAGTGTTTTTTTTTTCGTAAACTTACTTCTCTTTGTATTGAATTAAGTTATTTTGAAGGAGATGACTTACTGAATATGTCAGTAACACAGAGATTCACAAACATGCCGGTCCAACGGTCAAATCCGGTAAAAATCAATTCGGTCCGGAAAAACATTGATTTCCACCGGACCAACTGTCCGGTACAAAATACTGAGTTTGTTGTATAAAAGATCCCTGTTTGATCTCCAATTTGTCCATATAAGAACAAGAATCACTCTGGACCGGACACGTCAAAATTATCGGATATCAATTTGGCACCAAATTTAAACTTGTCTCTAGTGCAAAATACGATAGAGGACTTGATTTAGGCTTTTGTGAAATATTGAAACCTTTGAAATGGACAAATATATTATTACAAGCTTTTTCCTGATTAAGACAAATGGTTGAAAAGATCCACTAAAATTTTTATTTCTCTGTAATATAAATTAAATATAAATTACTTTGCTTTATTTATTTATATAAAAAAATAAATTCTACAAAATGTTTACTTCAAGTTCAAAGCAATGTTCAGAAAAATATATATACAATTAATTTGCGTTACTAAAACGAGATATGGAAAATTGGTAGCTCGTGGTTGTTTTCAACCACTGCAGGAATAGTCTTGATATTTTTTCAGTCCTGTGAAATTCTGTTCGGTCTGATGAAAAGGGAGTCTTTACCAGACCGAATATCTGGTAAAGTGAGACAGACTTTGGTAATCTCTGGTAACATTGCTTTTCATTGGTTGGATATTCTGAATCTGATCTGCGACATATTTTAAAATTTTAATTAACCAAACCTGTATATAAAGGGCACTAAAGTGAACCTGAAAAAGTGCCCTTTATGAACAGTTCCCATTTATATACAGGTTAAAATTATATACAGTACAGCTCAAGGCATAGTCTGATAAATGCCAGGTATGCCTCCAATACCTGTCATGAAGTCATAAAACTTGAGTTATCTAATATACAACTCATAGATTAATCATATTAAGATATTTTCTGGTGAAGCCACAGGTAACATTTCCCTGTTCACCTGGGCAGGTAGAAAATACATGTACAGGAAATGATTATTAATTATTAGTGTTTGATAACCTACTAGCATGTACAATGTAATACAATTGAGAAATTTAATTGAAATATTTCTATATGCAAAGATATCAGAATAAATATGAAAATATTTGTAAAATTTAAATTATTTGTAGTAGAGAATAATTATTATTATTGTTTTTTTTTTGTCATGAAATTGTAAGAGACATTGAACTGAAAATTTAAAACTGCATAGCATGCATAAAGTTATAATTTTGTAGATGTTCCTTTCATTTGCATCAATTTATGCAGAAAAAATATTTGCATTTAAAAAAAGATAAACAAAATAAAAATTAAATATGAGAGGCTCAGAAATTTAAATTATGAATTTACACATGTCACAGTTTAAAAAATAAATTAATTTAGTTATATTTTAACTTACATTAAATATAGTTTTGCTGTCAAAATTCAAACCTTACTGGATACATTTGAAAAATCAAAATATATTGATAATTGTGTAGTTACAGTCATGGAACATAATTATTCACCAGCCTCGATTTTTTACTATATATTTCATATAAACCCACATTTTTTTCAAAAAATTATGTTAAAGCTATCTCTGAGCAGATTTGTATGAAATTTATTTCAAGACATGCAGAATTCTTTGAATTTTATTTGTTTATCTGATAGTAATTTTTGTCTTTAAATTATAAGAAAATAAAGGCAATCTGATGGAAAATCATGCTAAAATAAACAAAAAATATTTAAATGTTTCTGCTTCTTCTGGTGCATAAATGATCAAAATCTGTTTAGAAACATGACTTCACAATAAAAAAAATTTTAAATGTGGTTTTATATGAAATATATAGCATAACATTGAGGGTGGCAAATAATTATGTTCCATGACTGTATGTTAATTGCATAATTTTCTATGACAAATAGGCTGTGTAATTACAGATTTTCATAGATATAAAGAAATAAAAAAATACCTGAAATAATTAGCTTTGAAAGAGGTGTTTTTAAAAGATATATTTAATGTAAAAAAATCAAAATTTAAATAAATGAGAAATTAAGAAGGAAAGGGATTGGGATAATCTTTTATTTATTGTTTTCTAACTAGATATAGTGTTCAATAAACAACTCTTTTCATGTTTATGACACTCACTACAGCATTTACAGGAAACAATTAAAAATTAATTTTATATGGATTATAAATTTATGACAAATTATTCTTGCATAAAAAAGTTTTAAGTTTTTTTTACATGTTAAAAATGGCATTGTTTATGGCAAAATTAAAAATATTTTTATATCATGTTTATTGACAAAAGTTATCAAAATAGTTTCAACATACAAAACAATATAAAAGTGCTATCAAAACAAATTAGATTTTGATTAAAGGGTCACCGATTAAAGATACTTTGTTACTCAAGTCTTTTAATTGATATTAAAAAGAAGTAAGGTAAATAATACAATTAACATTTGTTGACTATTTTCCCAATAATTATTCCAACAAAATCAATAATACAAAAATATTAAAGGTCCACATGAAAGCTTCATGGGATTTTAAATTCATTATATGAAATTTGTTTCAAATGCTTTATTTTTTTTAATGTAATTCCCAATATAAGCCCTAACTCTTTTTTTTTGTGCATAATTTTCCAATCTTACTCTCAATGAAAACATTCATCTGAAAATATTCTTCATATACATGTAACTTATAAAATACAAAGGTAAGTCACCTGTGAGTGATGGTTTTACCTGTACATGTAATTAGTCATTTCCTGTTGTATATTTGAACCACAGGTGATACTGTGGAGATGGGTTAATCACAAAGCAATAAATACCTGGCATTGGATGCCAGGTAT
The DNA here is from genome assembly GCA_002080005.1 of Gigantidas platifrons. Lineage (NCBI taxonomy): Eukaryota > Metazoa > Mollusca > Bivalvia > Mytilida > Modiolidae > Gigantidas > Gigantidas platifrons. Next base: position 267,314 of record MJUT01019669.1, on the reverse strand, counting down.
TTATCAGACTATGCCTTGAGCTGTACTGTACACTATGTAGGTTTCAACTTACTAATTTTCTGATCCAAAAAAGAAGACAAAATGATGTAATGTCTTCTTTAGTGGCTTCTTCACCTCATCTTTAGGTGCTATGACCTGAAATAATTAATAACACAACTAGTTTATTTACAAAATAAACTTATAAAATTCATATTATTTGTCTAAACAAACTGAGATTTTAAGTCCTATACTTGTTTGGTTGAAAAGACAAATTCTGCTTGTATTGCAACATATTTCAAGCCAGATCCTCAAGGCTATTTAGTTTTATAGGTTTAATTTTCCAATTCTGAAGAAAATGTAATTCCATCATTGTCCATTTCATTTAAGTGAGTCTTTATATTAGATGTGCGTCTATCATCTTCTGTTTCTCAACTTATTATGGTTACTTGTCTTATATATCTCAGTCGCATGTAACAACTTGAATGATGTTCATGTTATTGTTTACTGTACATGGCAACTAAATAATATTTTCTTGATTTTGTTCACATGCTTATTAATTTACCTTTTTATTATTTGTATGTGGCATGTTTGTTTGTTTTTTGTTTTACTTTCCATGTAAATGTTGAATTGTCTTTATTGTGGCTCATATGACTAGTTATTCTCAAGAATTACATCATCACAAACCAGTTGGTGGTAGGTGAAGCAAGAGTACTCAGAGGGAAAAACACTCACTTGCAAATATTTCCAACAATAGGTTCAAGTTGAGAATACCTCAAACTAAACTAACTCAAAAAACACCACAAAATGTTCGATTACAACATGATTTAATAATTTCATGTTACCAACTATAGTGTAAACAATTTGCTTGAACAATGGAAAGGTCTGTCTCTCCAAAATACATTGCATTGGCTGGCAAGTAATCAAAAACAAAATTCAATAAAATAATGGGAGATAACTCTGCACTGACACAATTTTCAGTACATTTGGACGTCATTTTCATGTTCTGATCGAGATAATATTCTATTGTAAATCCAGTCGGACTTACAAATGACAAATTAAGTTGATATTGGTTGCATAAATATACTTTAATTTTCCTTCGTTTCGTTTTCTTACTGTTGTTGACATGCCACAGTCGCCGGCAGCATCAACCGGCCCGATTTGAAACTCACCTTTCCCGGCCATGATGGAAACCCTTTCATCTTCGCCCTACAAATAAAAATAAAACGTGTATTAATTTTTCGATTACTATGCTTTTTAGCTCGATCTTCATTGCTTGATTTTCTAAATGCGTAAATTCTTACCAGACTAAATCGCCGACTTCATACTTTGACTCCATTTTTGAATGAAAACAATGCATTGTGGGAAGATTTTCAGCGTGGGGAGAAAACTACTTCCGAAGTACGGACAACGGAAGACAACTCCAACGAAATTTTATTTCCCGCGTAAATGTCATTCCTAACATTATGAGTTGTGTCCCTTACCCCGTATTTAATATAAAACAGATTTCTTACAGATGAACATAATTTGTACTTAAACAGATCATTTTTAAATAAAATAATAATCAACTTAGAAAACATAGCCTACAATATAAATATAAGTATTGTTTATTGCAGATTAAAGGTGCTATTTCAGGCGGAATAATTATAAAATAAATTTTCACATTGAAATTACATTGGTTTGCCAGTTATTAGAGAACAATGTATTGGAATTCAAAAATAGCAATTTTGGTTGAAACACAAATGCTATGGTGGACTCGCACCGGTAGCAAGGCACGGACTATTTCATTATTCTACCTGTATTTATTTATCAATTTTTTTTAAATTTCTTGTGTAGTTTATTGAACATGCAAATGTGTTCTGTTGGAAAAACTAATATTGATATATGTATTGATAGAAATAGAATGTAAATGTATGATTTTTGTCATGTCATTAACAAATAGCTATTCATTAGTAAAAAGTGAAATTCGTCTTCCAATTCAAATTTATATATTTTACAACATCTGTGGGCCCTGCTCACCCCGTTATATTTTTGGCCCTTTCAATTTCTAATCATGTGCACTAGTGCAACATCTGGTTGGTAGTTTCTCTTTTTATAATCTTCCCACGATAGATTGAATCTATATTCAAAAGATCAAAATTTTCTGGTTTTGTCACCTCATGTGTTGTGAGCTTGATCATTAAAACAAAATGTCCGTCCCAAATGGTTTTAAAGTCCTCTTTGCACTTCAGTCTGAAAAATATATTTTTATCTAATTTGTGCTTATTTATATTGAATTGCATAAACAAGTGATTGACAAGGTCGTCTGAGAAGATCGAAATTGTTTGGATAATTCTGTCATGCGCAAACTATATCCAACGAAAAATAAAACGAATACATTAAGTGCACGAAGGATTTATATACTATATAAATCCTTGAGTGCACTAAAATGTTGCGTCAGTTACAAGGTACAAATGTACTGTGGACAATCCTTTTAATCAAATAAAAAATAAAATTGAACATCAAATAATTTTAATTTTAAACGGGATGTAAATAAAATATCGCTTTTCTATTTGTTAACCTTATACAAATCATACCTAAGATTAATGATAAAACATCTCAAGTGAGAGACCACCCGATTAGCTTTGAAACGTAACCAGAAACATATCAATTGCCATATTACCTGTCACTGGACATGATATAAAGAAAAAGAAAACAAACAATATAATGTAGACATTTGCATGATTTTTTTTCTTTATTATAATTTTAAAACAAGGGCAGTCAAAGTAATTGTCACTATTTCAATAGAACAGTAAGTCGTGTGCTAGGTTTTTTTGGCAATACTAACAAAGATTCTTGTACCTATGAGGTCAGGCGAGCTCAGATTTATATTTATGCTGAGATAAAACCGACGATATGTTATTTCTTATGACTCTCAATGTGTACTAAATATGTATGCCTGGGTATAGGGTACAAAAGTAAAAATCAATTTCTATCTTAATGAAATCAAAGCCAGATCTATGTTACACTCATGTCAATCAAACTAGACAACATAGTACATAACAACAATATTACATATATCTAAAAAGAAATACCATTTCCAAGCGAATAAAGGCGAGTAGATTCACTCATTGAACAATCGGCTGAAATAGAGCAGTACACACAATACAAAGTGTAGAAAGACTATAATTACATTCTGGTCGATTTTCTACTAAATTTATATGTTTTCATTGTTCGTTTGTCTATTGTTGTTGGGTTTTTTTTTTTTTTTTTTTTACTTCCATGGTCATTTTGGCTGGAGTTTGACCTTTCCAACATCATATATTTCTGACGTACATGATTCCTAAGCGTTCTGTTAAACTATCATGACATTTTAAAATCTTGCTGTGAACACCCGCATGGCGGGAGAATTACCCCCTTCTCTTCAAATTGAATGACACCGTAATTTCCTGTTTATGTATCTTTGGACCAGGCATTAACCCCTACATAAAGGAAGATTTGGGCCCATAAAACTAGTTTAATACCGCCACTTCTTATTGAAGTGTCTGTACCACGGCAGTAGAATGAGCAGTCATGTGTATGTGTGTTTAAGAGTATCGATGTTGCCTCTACGATTTTCTGATTAGATATTCGAACTGTTCTGATTGTGTTGTATTTTTTGTTTTTCATTTCATTGCCAGCAATTGAAGTCAGTTATCTTAATGCAGTACATATTTTATTCTTATATAATGTATATATAAAGTGGTTAGACGGGGAGGAATCCTAACAAGCAACGGAGTGATAATAGATAATTAACTACTTGTGGGGTGAATATACGGACATTTGTTTGCTCTTTTGAATGGTCATTGCCAGTTGGTAGCTTGTACATTCCAAGCTAATTTTTCTACGGACAATGGCACTACGTAGTTGGTAGACTGCACCAAGTCAGTCATTATTAATGACACAAAGAAGGAAGCTTCAATGTCAAAGATCTGTTCCAACCTTTGTATATTGCTGGCATTTTTAATCTACACGCGTCAAGAGTTGGAATATATTATCAGTCTCGGGCACAGTACACGAACTGCCATATTGATAATAATCGTTAATAAGATATATATTTTATTAACAAGTTTGAAATCATGTTAAATAGTAATGACATAAAGAAAAGGACTTTAGTTAATAAATGTTTATTATTTAACGGCAAGTGTGCAATTTCAGCTATGTCATGGCGGCGAGAATAAATTATTGTCTTATAAAATGGAAAAACAAAGTGCCAAAATCCAATAGAAAGTATCGTAGGAGGCCAAATCGATACATCTAACACAACAATACATGTGATGGTAATAATATCTTGTTTGTACAAAACCAACACGCGAAGTAGGATCTGTAGCTGGTGCTAGCTTACTAAAAACACAATCCACAAACAAACATGTCACACCACACGGAAACATGATCCAGGCTACCGTAGTAATCTGTCGTTGTTCGTACTCAGTCATTAATACTTGTTTTACGGGGAAGCGGTAAATACTAATTCTGTTCGCCTTTTAATTTTTACACAGCGAAATCGCCAACTGAAATGATTACGTGTTTTCGCTGTCTAAACATTAAAATGCGAACACACGAACACGCGGAATTGAGGCACCCGGCTTCCATGATACATGATAGACGTATAAAACATTTGCGGTTAGACGCTTCTGATTTATGATGTCGATGCTTGTTATAATCTTGCCAACGAAGTTGTGAAGGGACATACTTAACGCTACCGTCCGTCCGTCCGTCCTTCCGTAACATCTTTGTGAACACTCTAGAATCAATGGATTTTGACCAAACTTGGTACATATTTAGTCCTGAAGAAAATCTGGAACCCATTGATTTTCAAGGTCATAGGTCAAAGCTCAAGGTCACCGGGTCAGATTTTAAGGTGAGGGGATACGCCACTCTTTGCGTTGCCCTTGTTAGTCCTTGTTGATACTTGTGCTGTTTGTCTCTCGATGTCTTCGTTGTTAGTAGTATCCTGTAGTATATTGTCTGTGTATATGCCCTAGATGTGCTCTCTCTAAGACAACACGCTCTTTAAATCTACTATTAATACATTGTGTGGTGATGTTCTAATTCTAATGGATATTGGGGTATTGATATAGATTATCAGCTAAATTTTGATCTATATATACATGTTAATTATTTTTGCCGTAAAGATTCACAACAACTGAATGTGTGAGGCGCATTGATCCTTATCGAGAACTAATGAGCTCACTAATTTTTACACGTTTTTTTTTATTGTCTAATTTGGACGTTTGTACTCTAGTATTGTACTTTTGTACGAAGTATAATGTCCTACATGTAACAAAGAATATACAGAACATAATTTTACGTATTGTGTATTGCAACTATAATAGTACATATGAAGAACGTTTACATTTCTACGAATAAGGAGAATGTACGCCTTATGTGATTTGATTTGATTTGATTTACCGGTATTGTGTTGAACGCCACTTTCAGCAATATTTCAGCTATATCATGGCGACCAGTTTTAGTGGTGGAGGAAGCCGGAGTACCCGGAGAGAACCACCGACCATGGGTAAGGAACTGGTAAACTTTATCATTTGCGGCTGTGAGTCGAGTGCACCTTTTTTGTACTATACAAAGCCGAGCGAGAACCCACGCCGTATCAAAGAAAACTTGTCCACTTTTGAATAAATGACAATTTCGTAAATCTGGCTATGACTACAAACATGCACAACAAATATAAATAATTCTGAGTGATGATAGAAGAGATAAAATATATGACTGGACTTCTGAGGACATTATTTACTAGTGTGTTATCATTTGTTTTGATGGACAGCATTTTTGTTCGTTTTAGCAATAAAGGGTTTGTCAAATCGTTGGAATCCCAATGGGAATGAATTGTGTTTCTCTCATTACTGGTGGGTTTTTTTTATGCTGTCAAGAATCTCAATTTATAGATAAACTCCAAAAAGATAATTAAAATGCATCCACCGATTCCTTCGTTCCACAATAATTACAGATACATAGACGATAACTGAATTGTAGATAAACATAATTTTCGTACGTTATGTTGAGTATGGGCTAATATTACAAGAGACACATGCAATTTTTTAATTTAGACATACTGCGTTCTTCAGATGAGTTAACACACACGTTTACGATTGAAGAGACGATTTTCTGTTTCTTATCGAAAATATTTCTTGTTTGGGTGGTGACGTTCATTTGACCCCATCATATGGTGTTTACATTTCTCAATACAATTGGTTCATTAAAATGAGTGAGTGATTGTTGTTTAACGCCAAAGTTTTAAGCAACATTTCAGCCATATCATAGCGGAAACAAGTTAATTTTCAGTGAGATGATGATGATGATGTCCGCTTTGTGCTAGACCAGGCAGGGAATTACTTGTTTTATAATTCCCTGGCTAAACCAACATGCTTAGCTGGATTTTTATAGTGATAGCTCACTGCTGCGTGCTTAGAGGAGATGCAACAAATACCAATTTTATAGTCTTTGGTTTGACACGATCGGGGCTCGAACCCACGATCTACCACACTCGAGACGAGCAAGCTTACCATTACACGACCGATGCGGTTAATACGTGTAGACATCCGATCAAAAAGGTAATTTCTTATCCATGCACATGTTTCTATGGTGACGTAAACAACAGAGCTATAAAGTTCAAAGCTGACTCCTCTAAGCTTTTGAAGTCACAAAAATTTGTATTTGTAAAGGAACTATGATTTTAACACTGCAACTACATATATATTTCAAATTCAAATTAAAATTTTTATTGTCATTAAACAATACAATTTGTGACAATTATACACATAAACAGACAGGTAACAAAGAGGACATAAAATCGACATTTTCAAGTAAATATGTTAAGAGTCTCCTGTCCTCAGTTCTAATGACTTTTTTTTTAAAAAGGAACCCAGTTTATTTACTTGAGATGGTGTTGATGGATTTAGTTGACTGCTTAATGTAGAACTTCTTTACTTACGTTACTTGGCAAGTTGTTGATATTGATGTTGATATTGATGTTGATATTGATGTTGATATTGATGTTAATATTGATGTTGATATTGATGTTGATATTGATGTTGATATTGATGTTAATATTGATGGACTGAAATGTTGATCATCAATACTTTGCCATTATTGTATTTTATGATTTGTGGGTGGATGGATGGATGGGTGGATAGATAGATAGATAGATAGATAGATAGATAGATAGATAGATAGATAGATAGATAGATAGATAGATAGATGGATGGGTGGGTGGATGGATGAATGGGTGGATAGATAGATGGATGGAT
>MJUT01019669.1:229922-259788 GCA_002080005.1 Gigantidas platifrons | reverse complement strand
TTGATGTTAATATTGATGTTGATATTGATGTTGATATTGATGTTGATATTGATGTTAATATTGATGGACTGAAATGTTGATCATCAATACTTTGCCATTATTGTATTTTATGATTTGTGGGTGGATGGATGGATGGGTGGATAGATAGATAGATAGATAGATAGATAGATAGATAGATAGATAGATAGATAGATAGATAGATGGATGGGTGGGTGGATGGATGAATGGGTGGATAGATAGATGGATGGATAGATGGATGGATGGGTGGGTGGATGGATGAATGGGTGGATAGATAGATGGATGGATGGATGGATGGATGGATGGATGGGTGGATGGATGAATGGGTGGATAGATAGATAGATGGATGGATGGATGGATGGATGGGTGTACGTATATGTATGTATTCCTATGTATGTATGCAGAACTATAAATATGCTGCTGTAAGTATTTTTTAACTATTGTGCTGCTTTGTTATTTCTGCTTTTATAATATGAAGTCGCCTTTATTCCTTAAATGTGCTATTTTTTAAGTACTTAATTTAAATGTATTCTTATTATTTTTATTATCTATTGTGCTCGCTTCTGTGCTTTTAATTATGCATGTATTTTAGTTATACTATATATCTCTCTATTATGTATGTTTAACCATGTGCTGATTTGTTATGTTTGTCCATTGTTCTGTTTTTAAAATATCACGGAGTCGGTTAAAGAGCTCTATTAATCATGTTTTATGTTGTATTCTTCCGACATTATTTTAAAAAGTAAAAATTACGTTATATATAATTAGTTTAATTTAACAAGACCAGAAAGATCATTATTGACAAAAATAAGAGCAAGTGCACACTCCTTAGCAATTGAAACTGGGAGGTACTCAAGACCGAAAATTCCAGCCTCAGAAAGATTTGGTTAATTGTGTAAAAACGTAATGGAAGATGAACAACACTTAATTTATTTTGAATTGCCCACAACTTATGAAACTCTGAGAGGAACTTATATAATCTTTTTGCATGTTGATAATGACATCCATTCCAGGGGCGGATCCAGGGGGAGGGGGGGGGGGCGCAGCAGGCGCGCCCCCCCTAAAATTGGAAAAAATATGATTTGTTTTGCGTAAAATCGTGATTTTTCACACGAAATACCACAAAAATTTTCGCGCTTCGCTTCGCTCGGCGCGATTATTTTAAGTGCGCCCCCTAACTTGAAATCCTGGATCCGCCCCTGCATTCAATCAGAAAATTACTGAACCCAACTAACTCTAAAAGTGCCAGAGAAATTATATGCTCTTTCTTAAAAGAGGCCCCTTGTAATGAACAAAGACTCCGTGTCAGCTGGACCTACTTAGATATAGCTATAGGTATATGAGTGATATTAAAGGTCACCTATAAGATAAGATAATTTGAACAATCATGTTTGAGTATATATATGTTTTTATTGGTATCTAGTATTATCTATTTTGTCTGAATGTTGTGTATTGCTTGGATTACGCCAATATCTTCTGTGCTTTATCCAATAAACATTTTGAATTTGAATAATTACTCCCAATATAAACTTGAAAAAAATAGAATGAGTTGGATTCCTTTTTATTCCCGGGTTTTCATTCAATTTTTGTTGTCGTTTTTTAATATATTGAATATGGGAGTAATAAACCAGGGGCGGATCCGGGGGGGGGCCGCACCCGGCGCGCGCCCCCCCTAAAATTAGAAAAAATGTGATTTTTTTGCGTAAAATCGTGATTTTTCACAAGGAATACCCCAAAAATTTCCGCGCCTCCAGCTCCGCTCGGCGCGATTATTTTAAATGCGGCCCTCGTAACTTGAAATCCTGGATCCGCCCCTGTAAACCATAGCGAAACATGCATGCATGGAGTCAGTCAAGTCAAAGATTTATAATATTGTATTGTATTATTACTGAATTATTGTATAATAAATCATTGGTCAAGTTAAAAAGATAGTAGTTTAGACAAGACATATCTAATTTCAGTTTAAAATTCCTGATAATTGACAGTTCTTATACACGACATTTAATGATAATTATACGAAAGATTACAGCACGAGAATCAGATGACCTGGTAAATGTCGATATACTATTTTTTTGTGTGTGAAAATTTGAAAAAACGAAAACCGCGCCATGCCAAATAACTCGTCCAAATTTGGTCACATGACGATGTGACCTTCACTGGGAAGTTTACTCAGAAAAGCTTCCGATATTATTTTATAATATTGTTTCTCTCATGTCAACTGAAATATTATAAATTTGTACGGAATATAAATTTGAATGATTATTAACAAAATTAATTGTACAAACATGATATTGAGTTTGTAATAACTTCATGTTGACAGCGCGGATTAATATCCATATGTACTGACATCTGTAAATAGTCTAAAAATGGTGGAAAGTGCTGAGACATTAGAAACATGTAACGATAAGCCGAAAGAAACTGTTTATTTTACGTCATTGTTGTGACTTATGGATTTTCATATATTATTGGATCATTTTTCTATTTGATTTTGTTAATTTGAACATTGAATTACTGATAAAAACATTGAATAAACTGTGAAAAATGTAAACGATGCTCACAATCTGGGATACTGTTTCACAGTTGTGGAACGATTTGTCGCAAATGTTCTTAAATATTTATCAACATTGATGGACATATGTCACAAAACTTGGGGTTGAAAATGGCAATGAGACCTAGGTATGTAAAAACAAAGTGTCCTATATAATCTGAAACGGATTCGAAAACTTTCGCATGATTGTGCAAACCGAAATAAACCTCAAATCTCGTTCTAGAACAAAGATGGGGGAAATTACAAGATCTAAAACATAGAAACGAATAAGGAAGTGTGGTTAAAAACATTATTGATTATGTAAAATATAATATCCAGAAAAGAAAATCATGAATTGTATGTATGTAACTGTAAGGCATAGTTCTGGTATCAGTTTTCCTTGATAAGAAGGGGGTTAGGTTCTGTTAATTCCCACAAAGGCATGTCTAAATACCACTATACTAGTGCTTTCAAAAGTAGCCAGTGAATTTCTGGATAAGGTACATATATAGGGGTATCTGATTACATTTCAACAATACTGACGGACGACTTCTGAATTTAATGTAATAAAAGAAGTCTCCTGCTTCCTGAAAGTCGAATGAACCCTTTACATCCTTTCAGATTAAAATTCAGAGGACTAAGATCGGTTGAAGTTTTCAAATGACACAGGAAATGACTATAATGCACAATTTATCGTCAGCTGCTAAAAATTGTTTGACTCGCTGCATTCAGAAGTTGCCTCCTACTGCAAATATTTCTACTACATTAAAATGTCTTGGAAGAATGATCAGATAGGACAGGCATGAGCAAAACTGGATGGTACCAAAATGGTGCTATCTGTGAGTACTGGAAGAGTCAACCATACATTAATGTCCTAATGGTACATGTAGTAAGATTATAACCCTTATATTCCTATGAATTTAATCAGGCCTCTCCCTACAGCAAATGATCTTATATCTGTCTTTTGAAAACTACCTCTATCCTTTTATTTTGGGAAAATATATTTGCATTTTTGGAAGATTGTGAAATTTCACATTTGTACTGATGTGAAGTAAATAAACAGGTGACAACATCGAAAGGAATTCTAGAAAACAATCGCACATCATCACATGGCACATGCACAACAACATATAACATAAATTATATCAACTTTATTTATGTAGGTCGACATAATTTATACTTTTAAGTTTACTGACTCCAGCAGTCAAGGAAATTGGCACCGGACTGACAGACTGTGTCCGATAAATTTCCCGGCGGTCCGGTAGTTTTCGTTAACTCACCGGACCGACTGTCTGGTAGATTGTTTTGTCAGCCACTGCCTTTAAGAATAGATAAATCGAGGTTCTCGGTAAATTCAACTTAAAAATATTTCTAATTCTCTTTTATTTGTTATTTTTAGATCAAGAAAAATCTAAAATAAATAATACATATCATAATTGATAATCACGAGTTTTGGCAAAGACACTAACTATTTAGTTAGTATTTACGACAGTTATTGTCGTAAAATTTTGATGTCGTAAAATATTTCGTGTGACTACAGTGATCGTGGTATTTCGGAAAAATATTATTCTCTAGAGTTTTCTTCATTAACAATCGTCGTTAATTCAGATTATTTTATCACTTCAAAACACGGTGGTCATGGCTTTCTTGCAGTATACAATGTAAGACAGGAGCCATACCAGGAAAGCTATTAAAGAGAAAAGTAACCCGAGGAGACGAGAGAACGGAAGAAATAATATGAAAAAGACAGAGAACGTAAATTTATTGATTCTTGGAAGCAGGACCGACCCTAGATACGATAACGTAACCCTCATTCCGCTTGTGCTCCATTTAGGGTTACAAATCGGTCCCATTCAACCTATGGGAGCAGCACCCGGAGTGATTCACACCGGGCGGTTTTTTGTCATAATTCCGTTATAAGTGGTTGGAAAAATTAACGGGGGTGAAAGATAAATATATTTAGGTAAACCTTGAGGTGCTAAGTAAACGCTGCATCAATCCATGGTAGACTTATATCCATCTGAAAATTTGAATGCATGAAATCTTCTTTCTGTCCGACATTTTGTTTACAAGTTGCTAGTTCATGCGCACTTGCCTCGTTTTTGAGATATCCTTATTTGGATCAATTTTATAGTAAAATCGACTTGATCGTAGTACAGTTTTCCATATTTGGCATATATGGATAGGCTCCGCCCATCGCGAGAGTCTACGTAAGGTGTTATGGCGGACAAGTAACAATTTTCAAATACGAAACCGGTCTTGAAGATAGAAAAAGGGATTGTAACACTTATTTCGTATCACCATTACTTAAAAATTGTTGGGAATAATAAGTTATGACCAGATATGCAAAAAGAAAGTTGAAATATTCACGGAACGAAAATTTTAATTTGCTCCCATACTTTGAAGGAGACCGATTCGTAACCCTAAATGGAGCACAAGCGGAATGAGGGTTACGTTATCGTATCTAGACAGACCCTGGCTTCATCACAACGTTGAACAAAATGCTATGGTCTGCAACTGGCGCATCGAAGCCAATGGACCAAAAGAGCTATATATATATGTAAGACTCAGATCGACGTCCGGACTTAAATCGATGTCCAATCCTCAAATCGGCGTCCAATTCTCAAATCTACATTCAATGTGATGTCACTGATGTATACTCCAAAATACGTCGCACCCGTTAGGACATGGTTTTGAAACAATGATGGAGAAGGGACAAGACCAGATTCAGAGTATCGTGATACATTGTACATTCTACTTTAGCTAACCCTAATCTTAACTTAACCTTATATTATAAAATTAATATAAATTACTATGTTTTATTTATTATTATTTTTTTTGTGTTTTACACAGTCACCTTAATAATTATTTAGGTGATTATGTAAAACAAATCTAACACCCGTTAGGACATGGTTTTGAAACAATGATGGAGAAGGGACAAGACCAGATTCAGAGTATCGTGATACATTGTACATTCTACTTTAGCGTACCCTAACCTTAATCTTAACTTAACCTTAGCCCTAAACCTAACCTTAAACATAACCCTAACCTTAACCCTAAACCTAACCTTAACCCTAAACCTAACCTTAACCTTAACCCTAACCTTAACCCTAAACCACTAACCCTAACCCTCACCCTAAACCTCACCTTAACCATAATATTAATGAATGGGAAAATGATTTAAAAACACAAAACAAAACAACAACTTTAAGAAACAGATATAAAAAAAAAACACGTGTAATGTAGATATGTGAGTTTGGAAAGGACGCCGATTTGAGAATATTTTAAAATTGGACCGTGATTTGAGATAATGACGCCAGTGGACGTTGATTTGAGTCTGGACGCCGATCTGAGTCTATCATATATATATTCTTTTGTAATTCTAAATTCTGGTTTCTAATTATACTTTTTCTGGTAGCATAGAGCTATTATTTTATTCTATTTTTTTTCATATATAAGATAGAATGAATATTTCATTTAGTAATTTTTAATGTCACAAATAGTTTTGTAATTTTAGAGTGGAAATATACTTTAATGAATATGATCATGCTGTATACAATAATATATTTATGGACATAGTGTCAAATTGTCATCCCACTTGGACACATTATACTGATTCAGAGCCAACCAGTCTTTGCTCTTTCTCCTTGATGCTGCATACTTAACAGAGAAGCAAAAAATACCAATTTCATAGTCTTTGGTCTGACCCGACCGGAGCACGAACCCACGAGCACTCGCACGCTTACCTTTATGCCGTTGTCTAATTGTAGATATTACTGTTTATGATTGTAAGTTTAATGCAATCAATATGTGACACTTAAATAAAATAAATTTATCATTTAAAAAAAAATCAATATTGTCGGTCCTGTAATTCCTCACAGTTCACATGACCGAATGTCCTGTGGATTCAAATTCCTAATTTCCTTGACTGCTCCAGAGTAGTATTGAGGTGGATTCTGCAATATTTCAGAGTGAAAAGACGACTTAAAATCAGTAGTAGAGCTTGCTGATTGAATATCGGTATAATTAGATGACTGTTCATTGGTGTTACTATTTCTTCCAAAACTAGGGGCCTGGGTGGCTCAATGAGTTAGGTCGCTGGATTTAACAACTCATACAAGCCTATCACCAATACGGCGTGGGTTTGCGACTGGCTTTGTAAATTACAAAAAAGGGTGCACTCGACTCGCAGCCGCAAGTGATAAAGTTTACCAGTTGCTTGCCCATGGTTGGTTGTTCTCTCCGGGTACTCTGGCTTCTTCCACCACTAAAACTCGTTTGACCTCCTTTTTGTCCCCCGACGCTTCGTCGAAGGGGACTATAGAAATGGGTGTCGTCCGTCCGTGTGTTTTTTGGTTTCCGGATGATAACTTGTGAATGAAAAGTCAGATTGAAGCTAGGTATGGTATGTAAGTGTATCTTATGAAGAACTAGGTCCAGTTCGATAATGACAATTTTTCGACTATTTTTACTAGAGTTATGGCCCTTTTTATACCTCAAAATTGCTAAATATTTGGTTTCCAGATGATAACTTGGGAACAAATAGTCAGATTGAAACTAGGTTTGGTATGTAAGTGTATCTCATGAATATCTAGGTCAAGTTCGATAGAGATCATTTTTTGACAAATCTTACCAGAGTTACATCCCTTTTTATTCTTAAAAATTGCTAATTTTTTTGGTTTCCAAATTATAACTTGTGAACAAAAAGTCAGATTGAAACTAGGTTTGGTATGTAAGTGTAACTCGTGAATATCTAGGTCAAGTTCGATAATGATGATTTTTCAACAAATCTAACCAGAGTTACTCCCCTATTTTTTTACTTGAAAATGGTCCTTTCAGAATTATTTAAGTCAGGTGAGTGATACAAGCTCACCTGAACCTCTAGTTTACAGTAGTTTCAAAATTTAATCTTACGATATAACCTTGGCGTCGGGGGACCAGTGGCCAACGGCCTTTTATGTTGAGTTGGCATTTATGATTATCAGTACTTTTCTTTGAGTTTTTTAAACACATCTCCAGTTTATTTGAAGACTAGTTTAGTAACTTGAAAAAAGGTTGATCTCAAGTAATGGATTATTTTCCAAGAAAATCACTTTCATTTTCATAAATGACAAGTGGAGAAAATATGCGGGCGGCGACATAGGGCGACTCTTCAAGCGAAGTCAACCTTCATATGATAAGGCGACTTCTTTGCCTGAATCTCCCTCCAACGTGAGCCCTGCATCTTATCTGTGCTTCAACAAAATTGGAAACTGCACTGAGTACTTAAGGCAAACATCACAGAAATTTGTCAGGTTCACAAAAGAAATTTGTCGACATCAACAAAATAACAACAACTGGAATCTTGAACATGAAATTATAAATTTTAGAATGCTACAAGGCATAAAGTACAAATGTACACTGTAATAACAAGAATATTGAATATGGAAAGGGTGGTTGCAAGCAATGACCTGATTTGTTTTGGTCCAGAGCTGGTCATGACTTGCTGCTTTTTGACTCAGATAGCAGTCACTCACTCGCTCCCCATTTTAGTTTTCATTAAGTTATTTATTTTATTTTTAGCCAAATGGATTTGATGCGAGAAAAGGAAAGGGCTCAAAGAGAAAGAGCTAGAATGAGGACAGAGGAGAAAAACATTCATATTCCTGTGTTTTCCCCACCTCGAAGGGTAGGTATTTTATATCTCCCATGTTTTACCCACCTTTAGCTAGTTTTTCATGTGAAATTCTATCCCTGGGCATTGTAGAATATTTTGGAAGCATGCATGTGTTTAACTAGTGTTGTTTCTTCCTTTCCTGATTGTTGTGCATTTTCTCTTGTTATGTTATTTTTGTAAGCATGTTAAATAGTGTTAATTGACATGTTTAACTGGTGTTAACTGACATGTATATTAATGTATATGCCATGATATTTTATAATTTTTCCTTACTATCATCCCTACCATGAAATGTTTTATTTACTAACTAGATACCTACATGCATACACTAAGTCTTGCTGACAGATTCTCAGCTAAACTCTCATCTAAACTTTTTGGAAATTCTGTATAAATGACCCAGTCCTAAATAAAAATCTTATTCTATTCCAATTGATCATTCAAAATGTTTTGTTATGGTGCATCAACTTTTTTGTTTCTAGTTGTCATGGATATGGAAAAACAATGTTGTTAAAATATGCTTGCTATATACATGGAGTATATTTTCTGATTGTCTGTTATGCAAAAAAATCTCCTGAAACCACAGAGCCATTTGAACTAAGTCTTTGAATAACATTTGAATTGTTCTAACAGGAGATCAGTCTGCCACAAAAATCCACTAGCCATAAAATTTGATTAATCTGACAGCACAAAATTATTCGGAAATGCCTTTCAGACTAATTTGTCAAAATGTTAAGATTTCTCATTTTGTTAAAATCTGACGTCTACAAGTAACATGGCAAACCTTAGACAATATACTACTGTACTGTTCTTAGATTTGACCTGAAATATTTCCAGGAATGGTGTTATGAATGATCCATACCATAGGCTAATTATGTATACTATGAATATGCATATATGTAGGTAAAAACGTGGGTCTTGGGTAGACCTATCAACCAATATTTTGATTGCCACAAGTAAAAAGAAAGGTAATTGTTAGGATCATAATATTTTGCCTTGCAAAGCACCACCAATGACCATTACTATGTTACTAACACCAACTATTGATCATTAGGAACTGGTGCACCTTGTCTCAAATGTGCAAGTAGCGCGGTACTTTCCAAACATGACAGACTCCCGATGCAAGTTAGTTGTACTTTTGGTTTGTTCAGCACACAACTTGTTATACATACACATGTGCGTGTTATTCATTACCAATAGGTATTGTCATGTAATCAGTATATGGCATATTCCAAATAATAGAGCCAAAAAACTCCCATCATATGCATATTCACCATTGAAGTTATGAGTTCGAATCCCGCTCAGGTGAGGTGTACTCAATACAACATTATGTGATAAAGTTAGTCAATGACTTGTGACAGGCCGGTGGTTTTCCTGCGGGCACTCTGGTTTCCTCTACCAATAAAACTGACCACCACGATATAGATCTGCAATATTGTTGAAAGTGGCATTAAACACCATAACCCTAACCTTAACATCATTATAGCCCTACCACATAGGCCTTGATTTTTTTTACCAGTCATTCATTTTGATTTGAATTAAAATCATAATAAGTTTGTCATTTGAGATAAATATGAGGGTACCTGCTTTTTTCCCCCTTGGCAGTTTATGTTCAAGGTCACGGTTGCACTATTGACATGTTATAAAACTGATGACATCTGTGATAGAAATAAAATTCTCACATTTCTGATAGAAATAAATGCCTTTGGCACTTTCATTCAGTTTTAATGATATTTGAGGATCAGGGATCTCATTACTCTTCAGTTGGAATAGCAATCTTATTAATATTAGATATTTATTTGCTCTTTTTTTAGATTTTTTTTAGTGGATCATCAAAAAAAACAAAAAAAACAAACAAACAATAAGAAATATCCAAGGACATTGATAAACTATTGTAGTATGAATAAAAAGATTGTTTTCTCAAAAACTGGAAACTGGTTTGAACCCAAAACAGTGCACATGTCTGAACTAGATGAGTGATACATACTCAGAGATGAGACTCTTAGCTAGTTCATTTTATTTTATTTTTCGCTGGTGTTGTTTTGTTAATTTGCAATATTTTTTGTATTACAAAAATGCATTTCCTCTGATATAGCATGTTACCTTTGTTTTCAAACCTGAACCTATTTTGTTAGGTCATAGTTTACCAATGTACAAAACATTGGATTTTAGATACAATGTACAATCTTATAATAAAGGTGAATATAGCCTCGGGCAGAGTAAGTAAAAATAAAACATCTATAAGCAGTGATGATTTTATTATTTCTAAATGGTAGACTTGTGCCGATAAATCAATAATTCCTGTATATATGTTTACTTGTAAATGCAACAGTACTTGAGAAATTGATTTTTATTGTCCAAGTGTTTGAAAGATTTTCAACTTGTAACTTTTTTTGGCCTACCTGGTCTAAGGCCAAGTAGCATTTAGTGTCACTTGGTGTCTGGGTCTGTTGTTAACTTCTTCACATTCATATCTGCTCTGCCAAAACTGCTCAACCAAATGGTTCCAAGCTTGGCATGGATGAATTCTTTGGCAGAGGAGATTCATATTTGTGCAAAAAAAAGACCAGTCACATGGAGAGGGTGGGGAGGGGTAGAAGGGGGTCATAATGGAGATAATAAGTAATCTACATGTACAAAATGTATATATAAATTCTATGCTAAATATTCAGTAGTAGAAATGCTCCAAAATTTGTTGGGCAGGCCACTTCAGTGGGTTGTATGTAGAGTAAGATTTGTACAAAGGTCTCTACATTGTGGGGCATGACCCCTGGGGTCCAAAGGTATTGCATTGGCTGCAAGGTGTTAAATTGGATAAAAAGAATTAAGAACCACTAATAGAAATTCTGAATATAGATGGCAGGAATCACTATTTTATTAACATGGATTCATCCTTGCACAAATAAAGACTCTAGGATACAAAAGTTGATCATACATGGGAGGGTTTTTTGTGGCCTAACAGAGGGGAAGTAAGTAAGTCCTGAAGTATTAATTTATATTAAACATCCATATGAAATGCAGATTAATCCTCATATAATATATCCTGGGATCATCATTTGTACAGGGCAAAAATTAACATATATATCAGACCTGATTTTCGTCCGCTTTAAAGTGGAATTCTGCTTTTTTTATTCCGGATTTTACGGTAGCGATTCCTTTTTTTATAGTATATTCAATACTTCCGATTGCTGATTTCCACTTTTTTGTTGTCCTCGTAAAATCAGGTCTGATATATGTACATGCATGCTGCAATGGGTAAAATGTCATAAATGTTATGAATCATTGTTTTGATATGTACTATAGTTAAGTCCACATATTAATAACCTAGTTATATATAGGCTATATATTGTTTTCAAGCTCTTGTGGTTCACAATTTAAAGTGGGCTGCAATCAGAAAATTTTCGAAAGTCTTTAAGAACAAGAATGGAAATGCAATTGTATTTGGCATAAAGAGCATCGTTTCCAAGTGAAGGTTCTGTAATCTGTTGTTCTTATGTATGTAAGCTTCTAGGTTTACAGTAGTTTTCATACATTGACATGTTTTGTTCTTGATCCATATTGGTATATAAATTATTATATCTCAGATAAAGTCCCAATGAAGGAAATCTTTGTTAATTATACCCCCGCTCCACCGGAGGGGGGGGGGTATACTGTTTTACCTCTGTACATCCGTCCTTCCGTCCGTCCAAGATATTTTTCGTTGCATTTTTCTCAGCAACTATTGATGGCAGAAATCTGATATTTGGTCACAAGCTTCTTATAGGTATGTCAAATTGGGAAGCGTTTTTGGACCCGTCAGATTCCTACTCCCTGTTTGCCGAATTAGTTGGTTTTTATACACATTGAATATATATATGCAGGGGTATCATAAGTGAGCATCTTGTTAAACCTGTATAAACCGAACTCCTGTCTATTCCAAATGCAAAAGCTGACCCCAAGCTGTATCTTTTTAGTGGTACTATAGACATGACATATATTAATTATGAAATTTACTAAGCAAAATAAAGAAGATATTCTTGTAATAAGTGGTTTAATTTGTATAATTATTTCATATATCAGGTCAGACAAATTAAAAACGGGTAACAACATTTATATTGAGTGAAAATTTCAAGAATAAATTATCAAAAAATATTAATATGATGTCCATTTCTTTGGACTTTTGCCAGCGGGCAATGTATTGTAAATGCGGCTTGACACTGTTTACTATCCTGTCAAACATATGTCTAAAATAAACTTGAATAGCAAGTTACTCTGTACTTTTGGTCCAGAACACCTGGCTAATTTGTCCAGTTTCGTACCTGAAAATAACAATTAAAAAAAAAAAATTTTGTTCAGTTAAAAGACATCTTATGGTTTGGTGAATTTCAGACAGTCCTGTAGTAAATATTCTTGTTAGTGTTATAACATCTTTATATCTTAACGGATGCAAACCAAAATTTATATATGGGGCCATTGTGGTTGCGATCGTATGGTAGTTGGATTTATAACTACCTATGCAATCGGTGCCTATCACCACTAAAGTGAGTTTGAATACCACTCGTGGTGAGGTGTATTCAATACAACATTATATAATAAAGTTTGTCAATGACTTGTGACAGGTCATAGTTTTCTCTGGGTTTTCTGCTTTCCTCAACCAGTAAATTGACCGTCACGATGTAACAGAAATATTGTTGAAAGTGGCATTAAACACCATAACCCTAACTCAAAATTTATACACAAGCTACATGTATATATGGGCAATATCTCACTCAAGTTTGAAAACCACAATTTTTTGTCAGTTGATTGGTCGGTTGTTGGTTGATTGATATCCAATGACAAATAGTATGGACAGTTGGGTAGGATGAAAAATTTACCATTTTATGGCATTTATGACCACTTGAAAGACCTTTTCTCTTCAAAGATCTGTCAGTTTATGTAGTACAAGAACAATGTCATTTTTTAGGATTTTAATGTATGTGTATGAAAAGATTTTTTTTTAATTTACAGACTACAGAGAAGGATGACAGAATAGAGCAACTTTTAGGGCCTCATGCTGCTATCGTAAAGTCACTTACTATGGATAATGTTGGAATTTCAAGTCAACCACAAACTCCACTTCCAAATAGATCCAAATTCTTCGATTCTCATCCTAGAAAGACAGAAATTAAAAAGAATGGCTATAGGCCATTACAACCAAATGCTACCACCCAAAAACTGCCAACAAAACCATCATCAAAACCAATTTCTTGTGCACCAGAAATGTCAAGGAATAGCCAAAATTCTACAGAATCTTTTAAACCACCACTTATGGACTCCAATTCCAAATCTTCAAGTCATTCAATTTCACCTGATTCATCCAAGAGCCAATCACATCAGCCCAAAAGCAGTTATAATATTCAGGTCAAAAAAGAAATATGTGTTCATTCAAAATCGAAGAAACCAACAAAACATTCTAGTCACAAATCTCCACACAGTTCTTCCTCGTCATCTGACCACGAGTCCAACCACATCAAGTCAACATCACCAAGTACTCCTCCTAAACCGTTGCCTAGCGACAAGCCAAAACCGCTTGGGAACAGTACAAAGCAGTTCCCTCCACCAAATGGAATTAATCGACCGCCAAGAAATAAACTTCCAAAATTGAGCATTGCTAGTGGACAGGTAAGAAACCTTGTTTAAATTAAGGAATCTGAAGAAATCATTGACTTTGAAATGTCTTCATTGAAAGTTTCTTGTGATTTTATATTATTTGAAGACTTAACTACACTCAGATGTGTATATTTTTATGAACTTGGTCAGAGTATAACTAATTGACTGTTCTAGAGCTTGATATCATATGACAGAACTTACTTGTCTAGTACAAAGGTCTGCTAATAATTTAGACTATTCCCCCTCATGTAAGTCCCTCCCACCAAAGGCCACCCCTTGAGAGGCCATCACTCTTACAAGGCCACATTTCCATTGCAGTAGCTGTAGTTTTGTTAGAAGGCACCTACAGTAGTCTGAAACAATTAAGGAGGAGCCAGACAAATTGGCCATAGGATTTCAGCATCCCTTGAACTAACACATCAGATAATCTTACCCAAAATACATAACCTAACAGTAAAACATATTACTAAATTTCATGAGGCAAATAAGTTAAGTGATGCCAGATAAGATTAGGTAGATTAAAAAAATAGAAAAAAAATTAAAAATCTATAAAATGAGTGTAGTCTGATAAAGGGTTAATAACAATTGTAAATATTTATTTTATTGTCCGACAGGAGTTAAGGCAACATTATTTACATGTATGTTCTCTGTCCATTGCCATTGGAGTATAAATTTATTGTTAAAAAAGTCACATTTGAACTTCAAACATGGCATGAGACAATTGCAAAACTATTGAATGCAAGCTAGTGAAATCTTATAAATGACTTGCTCAGACCTGTATTGATGAAGTCTTCCTAATGTATTAAGACAATCATGTTTCCTCTTGTTCATAGATTTACAAGTGATTCATATCCATTGAATATACAGGAATTTTGATCATATTAATTAGTTGAGAGGGCCATGAAATATTAGGAAGAACACAATTCCTGCACGATTGAGGTTGGGTCAGAAAAAAGGGTCTGTCGTGATCATATCACAATAATAGTTGGATTTCCAACTATCTGTGAAACCAGTGCCCATCACCACTAGAGTTGTGGGTTTGAATTCCACTCATGTCGAGGTGTACTCGATACAACATTATATGACTTTATGGCAGTGTTCTAGGATTCCCCTTTCCTGTTACCCGTGGCAAGTGAATTTTGGTCACGGGAAAGTTAATTTCCAAACCTTAATTGTCCGTGGACAAGTAAATTTCAACTGCTGGATTGAAGAGTTTCAAATGATTTCAAAACTTTCTCTTTTGCATAATTGTACAAATGAAGAATCATACTTTTATTTAAAATCATGTTTTCATATGAGATCGTCATCTGCAGTTCGAGGGGATATTACAGTTTAGGGGAAGGAAACATGTGTTGTAATAGGTGCATTCAGAGTGCTGCCGTTGGTGGCAAACAAATAGGT
Organism: Gigantidas platifrons; assembly: GCA_002080005.1. Classification (NCBI taxonomy): domain Eukaryota; kingdom Metazoa; phylum Mollusca; class Bivalvia; order Mytilida; family Modiolidae; genus Gigantidas; species Gigantidas platifrons. The sequence goes on along the minus strand of MJUT01019669.1, from coordinate 244,561 downwards.
GCGTTCAGAGTACTGCCGTTGGTGGCAAAGCGTTACATTGGTAAAAGTAATTATTGGTTAAAAAAGAAGAATATGGAAAGATTGTTAACATTCTATGCCTTTCAACAATGAAAATTTAAATGGATAAAAACTAAAGAAACAAAATTTATAGTGATGCTATAAGGAACCATATTTTGTTCCATTTTTAAAAGCTCATTTGCTTGGCCCAAATATGATGAACCAAAAGGATCAAATGTTTTAATCACATTACTGTACAAAGAATATCCTACATTAGCTAAGCACAATAAAGCACAACAGCTTTATTACTGGATCAAATGTCTTTCATCTAAATAACATTAAATGGAACGAAAAAATTAATTAAACAGGGAAAGTAAATTTGGTCTGTGGGCAAGTGAATTTTTGGTATGCACTTTCCCATGGAAAGTTGCTGTTGCAGAAAAATCCTAGGTTTTCTCTGGGTACTCTGATTTCCTCCACCAAAAAAACTGACTGCCACAGAATAACTGAAATATTAATGAATAGTAGCGTTAAACCCATCAGAAAGAAGCCTAGTTGAAATTTTGATGTGTACTATTTTAACATTGTCATAATATAACTTCTTTAAAATTGAAATATTGATGAAGAAATATAGTGTTTTACCTTCTCACCCTAATAAAATATCAAAAAATGTGTACCAAGAAGGGTTGATTGTGGTTCAGGTTGTAAGTATATATACAGTATACAGTTAAACCTGTCTATAGTGGTCACCTGGGGGAGATTGACAAAATGACCGCTATATACAGGTGACCTTTATATGAAGGGTTTTTATTTTTTGACAAAATATTGCACATTAGTTGTAAATAAACATTTTTCATTACATCTTATGTTTTTAATAATGTTTTATTAATATTGTTCCTCAGGGATAGAATTTAATGGCAATTGATGTCTAGACTGCAGGGCTAGACTGATTTGATCTATTCTAGCCCTGAAGGAAAATGTCTAGACCTGTATTTGCGGTGAGGGTCGCAAAGCGATCCAAAACTGCTAAAGGGGTTTGGGGGGCATCCCCCCCCTCAAAGATTTTTTTTTAATAATTACATGCAAAATCCTGCATTCTAAGTCTGTTTTGAATGTGTGAGATGTGCAAATATTGTGTCAAAAAAGTGTATATTTTTGGTTTCAAAGATTGAAAAATGTTAATAAAAGGCAAATATTTACATAATTTTGTTTTATTCTGAATTTGTATTTGTCCTCAGGTTCCAGTTCATAATCTTTATTTCCATTGTGGTAATCTAAGGTGTCTTTTTTGAAATCATTGGTGTCTAACAAATTTACCGTCTGGGTCGTCTTTCCCAAATTTTTTACAAAAGTCACAGGACTTCAGCTGACTTTCTCTATCAAAATGTAGCCATTTGTACATTTGAAGCCAATGAGGTTGAAATGTTCTCTTCCTTTTTGTGGCATCGTATGCCTTGTTACTTTCATATGGGTGTCAACTTTCCGTTTAGACTCCGGTTTTGAAACTCCCGATAAGAATTTTCACATAATTATGTTTTTTAAGTAACCTTAAACTCGTGATCATAGTCATATAAGTTCATACATATAGCGGAGAAAAGAGTAGTTTATTTCAAGTGCCGATATGACCAAGGATTTTACATAAGATAGAACACGATGTCCGTGCGGAATACAATTTCCGGAAATTGATAGTCGTAAATCACCTAGACACACGGTCTACGATAATACAACTTGGCTTAGCCAGAGCGCAATTCTTCTAGCCTCGGGCTATCGAACCTATGGTAATTTCGAACCCTGTTCCTGTCGTAATTTTACTCTGGTTTACATTTATTGTTGATGAAATTATCTCAATATGATGTTTTGAATAAAACATACAAATAAATAGATAAAGATATTTAATAAACAAAAGTACAATTTCCAGTAACACGATGTTGAACTGGGAACATTGTAACGTTTTCAAAATCGTCAAGAATCTCACGTTTTCTTTAAAGAATGTTCATTATCTGGATATGACCAACCTCCATCTCCTCGCCCACAGCCCGATAACTTTTCCCAACATCACAATGATTTATCGCTTTCACTTTATTGTCAAATTTCAAAGCTTGGCCTATTTACGGATGTTGATGATTTTAACATGATGCACTAGATACAAAATATTTTTGGTGAGTGAATTTCTATTCTCGTAATGAATAAAAATCCCTAATAACGCCCGGGGATAAACTGTCATTTATGTAATTTACTATTCACAAAATGCATGGTGTTTTTTTGTTTATTTAGTTAATTAAATTAGTCAATATATTTTGTAACACCTCAGGATTTTTGGTACATTTGAGAAAAATACTGATCTTCCGAAATCACTTCCAGTATTATTTTTAAAATAAAATTTACCGTTATACAAAGGTTTTACGCTGAAAATTACTAATAAATGGTGACCGCCGACCACATTGAACAGGTGACCGCTATATCGAATTAAAATATATAGTAAAATGCAGAGGGAGAACACGAAAGTGACCGCTATGAGCAGGTGACCATTATACATTTTGTATAAAGGTGACCGTTACGACAGGTTTGACTGTATTAAAAATGTGTATGGTAAAATATTTACAATTTTGAAACTTTTTTCTGAAAACTTCATGAAACTTATAGTTCACCTATAATAAAGAGCCATTTCAGGGCTTGAAATTTTTAAAATTGAAAACTTGTAGAACCCTATGATGTAAAGCGTTTCAGGTCTTAAAATGTTCAAAATGACCTTTTTTACCATGGAAATTAAAGAGAACAAAATGTAAATCTACTGATTTTGTAACTTCCTAATTATCATGTAACTTGTGTAGGAAATTTTATAATGTATTGGGAATTGTAATAGTTATTTTATTTAAAAGAGGATCCCAAAAGTGGTTCAGATGATGTTTTTGGAGTTTGTTAAAAAAGGAGATAAATGAGGTTTGAATTCAAACTTGTGCAATTGAACTGATAAAGATATGATTTTGTGTTATCTCAAATTAAACCCTTTTGCTATTATAGTTTTCTATTATTAAAAAAAAATTATTTAAAATATTTTGGAGACAATAATGTTTTATCCCTCTCAAGTAATTGTAAACATCAGATGATTTTCTGTCATATGAAATATGTGATAAAGTTTGTCTGTGATTTGCGACAGGCCAGTGGTTTTCTACGGGTCCTGACCTCCGGTTTCCCCCACCAATAAAACTGACCGCCACGATATAACAAGTATTGTTGAAAGAGGCATTAAACACCATCAAACAAAATCAATATTAAATATACCTGGAATAACCTTTGTTGTAACACAGATTAAGGAACATGTAGATATTACATACATGTATGTATACTTTTTTGAATCTCTTGGATATGCATGTTGTTAGAAAGATTTGGAAAAGTGTACAAAGAAACATCTAATTCATAAGGTTAATATATTTATTTATATCTTCTCTTGACGTATGTGTTGACTGTGTTGACGTGATGATTTGGTGTATCCACAGGTTGATGTCTAAGCGGGTAATCCGCCCACCCACAATAAAGAAAAAAACAACATTTGTATGGATCATTGCATAAACTTATTTACCATACAAGGGCCGTTAAATCTTCCATGTATGTGATTTTAAAGCAAACTCGTAAAGATAGTGATGAGATCAGGTTTAAAAAAATTAACTTTTCTTAAAAAACAAATTTAATTGAAGTTTTCACAAATAATTAAAGCATGAGAATAATACATGAATATGCAAAATTACCTAATGAGTGGCCCCATTGAAATCTACAACCTGCCAACTGCTAAATTTGGCACCTCATCATGTCATGGAATGTATACACTAATATTCATTAGAAAACATGAATGTAGAAGGTGTATTGAGGTCAGTGACCCATGACAACAGAGATAACATACAATACAGGGATGATTGTGTCAAATGGACATGCATAGGTTACTGCATTATTATATGTGACACCTGATCAAACAGATACAGTACTGTATCAAGGTTTTACTCTGATCTATATTATTCTATTTTTAGTACATTTGCTAATTTTAAGTACTTTTAAGTAAAAGGTCATGTATTTGTGTGTTATGTAGATATATTTTTACCTCTTTCTACTATTTTTCCATTGGATTTTTGAACTGTTCTTGTTTTTCCTTCTATTTTATCTTTAGAACCCAGGCTGACGAAAAGGGTTAATTTACAAAATATTCAAATAATGCATCCTGTCCAAAGTTTCCAGATCACCAAATGTAAACAATATGAAGGGACATGGCCATGGGGATACTTGAACATGGATGTTTTTTTTTTACACTCCTTGCACATTAAAGACAACTTCCAACATCTCCTAATGAACATCATTCTTTTAAGAGTGGCTGTTAGTGTCCCATTGTAAGACAACATTTTCCATTATAACACGATCCATTATATCCTGTTTTCCCTGTGACATTCTAAATATCTGACCATTGACCCATTTTTATAGACAGTGCCTGTCCCCAACCGGGATCTGGATTTCAATCCACAAATGTCACGATCTTTTTTGTGTTCAATGATTTGAGGTTAGAGGCACATATAGGTGACTGTTTGTTTTGTTAATGGAGTCCATCACTGTTTAAACTTTCTTTTCTGACATAAATTGATATAACTGTTTTTTTTATGATATTCTACAAATGATAGTAAGAAATAGCTGTCTGATGAGTAGAGTTAATTTCTACATAGATGTGTGTGTGTACATTAAATCTGTGCCATACAATGTTGCTTGCTATCTAAAGAGATTACAGTATAATCTGGTTATGTTCATGTTTTCTTGTAAAAGGTAAACATAGCCTTCACCTGATACAGGTGAGTTATATATGACAGTTATCTGTTGTACAGGTAAATGAATAAGATCTTTAGAAATGTTTCCCTGGTCAAATCATATAATATATAAAATAGTGACAGTTAACTTACACAACAAGTCATAATACACTGAAGGTTTTTTTTTGTTTGCCTATTGTTTATGTTTGTTAGTCATTTTCCATCAAATCAGATCATATGGTACACCAGTGATCTTGAAGGTTTTTTTCAGAATGGGCCCTTCAAAAAAATTTCATTGGGCCATTCTGAATTTCAATGGGCCATGCTATCATATGAATGGGCCATTGTAAATGAAATAAATTTCCAGCACAATAATGCATAGATATGTATTTTCATACTATAGCTCATGTAACATTTAAATAAATATGCAATGTAATTGATTGAAATTGAATTGCTTTTCAGTTTTCTAGTGATTTCTACAGACTCTGGATTCACTCATCTTTACCTGCTTCACTACATTGTTATTCCAAGGACTGAAATGTTTAACTTTGCCCATTATCGAAACATACACTTTAGCATGCCACATATTTAAAATTTCTCCATTCAATATCTATAAGCAATCAAATATCTCTTATTTTTCTATTATTTTTAATACCCTACATAATTATAATTATCAGGGCGAACAGAAATTAGGTCTTCAAGCTTCATTTCTCCAATCCAGTGACACTGATGTATAGTTAAATTTGTATTGTAGATTTCCTTTTCTTGACCATATTGAGAAACCATTTACATTTTGTACCACAAGGAACAAGAACAATTCCATAAGTTGAAATTGAATATAATCAAAATTCACAGGCACTTGTTTCTGGTAAAAAAATATACCCAGATACTAATAATTATTAGTATCTGGGTATATTTTTTTTTAACCAGAAACAAGTGTCAAAATTACAGAGAATAAAAAATTAACATTTGATACACCTTTCATGCCTTTGTTATTGAATCTGTTCTCAGACTCAACTCAGTTACACACACAGTAAATCAAATAAAGGTCAAAAGGCTTTATAAAGTCATACATTTCAAATGAATTTTTATTCCAAGTAAATTTTAACAATAAACAACCATGAACAGGACGATATTTGTGGACGATATTTGTGGACGTGTTGTTTCTCGTTAGCATCACAATCTGATGAGACAGGGTCGGAGGTACTTGTACGTCTTGTGAGCCAGAGTCAATCATATTTTCAGTTTCTTTTCTCACGGAATCGTCAGGATCGAAATTGTTATTTCCATCTCGACCAACAAACGAAAACAAAGTCTTCTGGCCAGGTAAAACAGGCAGACGCTGCTTTATTTTCGGAGGCATTTTTCTATAAAATTCCACTAAATACCGGCAAACAATAACTCGCAGACACGTACTTTCAGAAATAGAATTTTCCGTTAAAATAAAATTTCATATTGAATTTTGGGATGATTTTATACAAATTTTTATTCATTTGATTCATATTTGTCAAAAATCAAATTTACAAACGTTTATTTGGAGTAACATTTGGAGAAAAAAGTCACATCATTGGTTGTTATTCTTTTCCGGTATTTAGACATTTCATAGTTAGATTTACTTCAGCGTTAAGCAAAGGGAAAACCACGAGACAGTCCGATAAATATATAAATAGGCAGAACATTCTCAATGATCCAATTTCGACACGATTATGCATAATTCAGTGGGGTTCACTGCAATTCAGTGTACCGCACGACTGGTGACTATCGTTCCATGGATACCGAACCTTGCAAAATTATTGTGCACCACACGGCCGCTTACATTTTACTTTCATTGCGCCATTTTTCAGCTTAATGCGCAAATTGCGCATGGCGCTGGACTTTCCGGATCACTGGTACACTCATATTTTTTTTTATAAGTAAAGCCAACAGCCTGACAGGCTATAGTAATTCAGTCATTGACTTTAGCAGTGGCCCATGGCCAGTGAAAATTGATTCGGACCAGTGACTTTTGCCAAATTTTTTCAATAGAATCTATATAAATATTCTAATTTTGAAGTTTTCTGGCCAGTAAATTCGAAAGTCTAATTTCGAAGACTAGTATAATCGAAATGAAGAAAATCCATATGAAGAATTAAGATGTCTTTCAATTTCTTGAGATGTGTTTTATTATCTTTATATGTTCACATGTGAAGCCAGCCAACTAGTAGTTTTTTTTCATTAGTTTTCATGCTATCAGGTCAAAAATGACATTCAGCAATGCAATACCAGAATCAAATTTGATTGACCTTATTTCTGTCTGATAAGCCTTTCTCATTAGGCCTTTAAGTACAGTTTTGTTGTACATGTATTAGCTGACAACAAAATTTTCCATATATTACTGGTATAAATCAGCTGTGCTACAAGTCCTGGCTTTGTTGATATTCTTTTAATATCCTTAGACATTATTCATGTCTTTAAATAAACCAATCAAAATGGACAATCCTGTGAAACTGGCAATATAGGGTACACAAGACGAAGAAAAACAAAACAGATACACAACACAATATGTGTTGTACACAGTGTGGGAAACAATTTTTTTCAAACACTCGCCAAAATGGCGAGTGGATTGAAACAAGTACTCGCCAAAATGAAATAGAGCTCGCCATGTTTGGAGAGTGACATTTTTTTTAAACTCGCCAACAAATACCAAATAAACAATACAGTAATGTTCAACAATTTATTTTGCAGATTTTGACAAGTCATTAACTTGGTCAAAAAGGATCAACACTCTCTTAAGAGCTGCACTGATCTCTTATTCCTCAATTTCGTTGTCTTCGTCTTCATCAAGTACGGAAGCACAGACTTTTAAGTTTTGATACGCGGTATAAAACATGTATGTCAAATCTGGTTCCGACACATATTTAACTTTTTGTTTTCGCGTAGGTTTTCGCTACGAATTCGTTTGAAATATTTCAAAACCAAATTATTGTATTTGCATTAATTTTAAAAGTCATCACATCTATTTTTTATGAAACAATATTTCATTTAATCGTGAAATCGACCATGGCAAAATTATGCGGGTCGGGATTGTATACTTAATTTTTCTGTAGAGAAAGTGTCATGATCTCCAACGTTGGAGGTAAAGATAGATACGATACATGATGGAATGTTTTCTTATCGAGCAATGATTAATAAAATGTTGGATAAATGACACAGTTAACATATATTTTAAATGTTTGGGAGCTATGGTATTTTAAAGCTGTATACCAGTTATCGTGGCGAGCGTTTTCAAGTTCCTACTCGCCTTACAACTGTTACTCGCCAGACCGGCGAGTATAAAGTGGATTGTACTCGCCACCCGACATTTCAACTCGCCTTGGCGAGTTGGCGAGCGTTCGTTTCCCACACTGGTTGTACACCACTTTACACAAAGTGATCCTTCTCAAACAGCAAAAACCACTATGCCCAATAAGCTTCTGTCTAGTAAAAACTGGTTCAGTCTAGTAAAAAATTACAGAAAATTTACTGAATCAAATAGAAAAAATCTTCTGAAATGCATTTCTGGCTTGTATGTCAAAATGTTTTTGGCACATACTGCAAAGTAGACGTATTTTTAAGATTACAAGCCTATTAAAGTAAAATGATTTGAAAGAAATTTGACAGCTTGAACAACAGTAGAGTGCTTTTATATAATATTAATTTTTGCTGTCATTTTATAGTGTGGGTGTATTGTCATGGTCATTTACATCTATGGACAGTGATATTTCACAATACATGTACCATATTAACTTAATTATCTATTTGATCTATCTGAAAATTTAATATGTGATCAATGGCACAGAATAAAGATTTGAATATGTTTTGAAGATTCTTGCCCAACCCATTTCTAAAACAAGAGGCATAAAGGTGCTAAAAATTGTTGATTTAGTGTGGTAGCATAAAACTGTCACCAGGTGATGACCTTCATTTGTATTTATGTAACGGATTCAGGGCTAGAAATTAACTTTTTTCACCACAAGCAAAACTTTGCTAGTTAAATAAAAATCTACTAGCAAACAGACTGACCTGACTAGCAACCAAATTTAACAAAAAATGTATGTTATTTTTATTGAAATATGTAACAATAAGACTGCAAGGTTTTATGTGTTTTATTAAATTAAGCAATTCACTGTCTCTGACTATATTATCGCATTGTGAAAGGCGTCCTTGACCATTAAGTAAGTCGCTCCTGGACATTTTGGCTTCCATGATTTACTTCTTAAAAGAAACATGTACCTGATATAAACAAACAAGCATTAATATTTCCTGGGGAATGGCCATATGATAAAAAACATACACAGTGTTTTAAACAATGTTTTATTGGATAAGGGTAATAACAAAATTACCGAACATGGACATTAATATAAAGAGCCACACACTGTACTCTAAAAAAATTCCATGTACCCCCAAATTGGTGGAGTTGGGGTACATGTACCCTCAAATGAAAAAAGCTGTGGGTATGCTTGCATCACTGTGCATGTACTGAACTTTTTTCATCTCAAATAATTATATAATTATTACCAAGATAATAATTAATGACTGGCTTGTTTGTTTTATCTTTCATTATGTAATGTGACAGAATAATTATTGTAAAGCCAGTAAAGGAAATATTCCTGTCTGTTAATTGTTTTTGCTTTTTTTCGTGTGAAAATTGTATTAAAGAGATGAGTTAGAGTTAATTAAGCTGGAAACACGAGCAATAATAACTATTTGAATAAAATTATGAGATCACTTCTGTTAAAAACACGATAATTGATTTATTGATTTCACATTGAGGTCTGAGCATATAAAAAACTTGGGTTATTTCAGGACTTCATTTTTTTTTAATGTAGACAGATGAGGTTTAGTTGTTTCGTAAGAATATGAAAGGTTGGTAGTATAAATAAAAAAGTAATTCCAGACCCTGCCTACTCTACAATGTAGCTAGGCCAAAGTGGAAAAAAACTTGGATAAACGAAAATCGTAATCTTGCCATTCTTGCAAGCAGACAGGCTGCTGTCACAATGATTTCACGATTATTTCCTCTTAATCACTGTAAACACTATAATCACAATTATAAATCTACCTGAAACTTGGCGAAAGAATTTCGTAATTTTTGTAACGTCGCGATCGTGATCAGAAACTTTTCTTCTTTTTGACATTTCGACTGGTAACTTGAACTGTAAAAATTACAACCAGATGTTATTTTAAAAATCCGGAACCAGTATGGTTGTTCGTATTTCTCGGACAGAGACGTAAATATTCGAATTTCTCGGACAAATACGTAACTATACCATCCTTTTTTATGAAGTCAATGCGATCTTTACCGATCTTAGGAAAAAACAAATTTACACGTTTCTCATAGTTCAGATACGATTCTGAACACACAATTTTTTACAACTAGCAAAATTCTGCTAGTTCTAACTTTATTCACTAGCAAGATTAAGGCAAATTGAAATTTCAACTAGCAATTTGCCTGCTTGCTAGCGTTAATTTCGAGCCCTGGGATTCCATTGATATTTTAGTTTCCAAAAAATAAACATTGCTAGTGAAATTACTTCAAATGCTGTTTTTGACATATTTTAGTAGAATTGATAGATTATTGAACATGGAACAAGATAGCTTCAGGGAATTTTGGATGAAATACAAATTTTTCGAATCACTATTTGTGTATTTGTAGATCTTGAAATATTACTTTGTTTAAGTTTTTGATTGTAAAAGAATTTTGAATTCCTTCAAATTATATCTGTGTTGTTTTTACAGAATGAAGTTCATAAAGATGTTGATGCCATTTTACAGGTATGTCTGACTCTAACTTTTTATCTTGGAATGACTAATTTCTAATGTATACATTTATACACTGCCATCCTTAAAACTAAAGTATATTGTATAAAACGAGTGTAGATACAAGACTGTACAGCAATTTGTTTAGTGCCATGTGAGCAGTTTTTCAGCGATATTCATGATTATAATAAGTTTGTTAAGAGTCTGACATTCTCCAAACTCGAGGCACTTATATTGGCCCTGTCCTAAGTGTGGAGGATCAAAATGCATTGCTGTAATTGGTTGTTTTTTGTTCTGATCATAAGACAATTGGATCTACATCTACCTATGCAAACTGTGTTTATCACTAATCTTTGTAAGTTAGCCTTGTTTCTTGGGTGAGAAGTACATGTACATGTTAAAAATCTTATGCAGTTCGTTATTCGCTGATGAAAATTCAATCAGTGTTTTTTTTGTCACGGTTATTGTGATTTTTTTCACTAATAAAGTACACAAGTATAATATTTAAGAAATCTTTCTAAACCTGATATTGCTGAAAAAATCTTCGCTAGATGTTTTTTTTTAAACAATGATCACTCATCAGTTGCCCACTATAACTAAGATATTTTTGGTCTTGGTTTTTAAGAATATTCTTTTTTGATTTCTGATGTAAAATTTTCACACAGGGTATTTAACTGATTTTCTTAAAACAAAAAAGGTAATACCAGAAATATTATTATCAATTGGCCTGAATGTCTTAAAAGAAACTTCAAAAGAAAGTCTTAAAAAATGTAGTGAAATTCGTCAAACTACAGTGCTTGTCACGCCACCACTCCGCATTGTAATACATCTCCTAGAACTGACACTACATGATCTACCATACAGTTACTATTACTACATTATAAATAATTATCAGCAGCTTGTAATCATCCCCAGGGGTTATGGAATTTTAACCTCATTCACGTTTCAGTTTGATTTTTGTTGTCAAAATTTGTTTTTACAGAAAACACTACAAGTGATTAGTCCTCAGTTGGAAGGGTCAAAATCTTTAGGCTTGTTTATGCAATGTAAAACTAATTTTTGGCCATTCCTCCTTCTGGTGTCTGCCTGGTTGAAAATAGTGCCAAAATGTAACTCTTGCTATGTATTAAAGTATAACATTTCTACATTGTAATTTCTTAGCATTTTGTATCTGTTGGTGTGGGGGAGGGGGACTTGATGGGTAAATGAGTTGGTGTGTGTGTAGTGGGGAGGGGGATGATTTTCAAAATAGAAATTTTTTATCAAAATTGTTGGTCCCTACACCCTACTTTTAAGACATTTCTAGATCTGCCTCTAATCTTCTTGTTCATGACAAATTGATGAATATTTAAGCTAAGGCTTGATTTGGTAGGCTATAAATAGAGAGATTAGACAGTACATGTATCTAAGATAGTAAATGTTGGGTAGGAATCTTAAGTAGAAGTGACAAGTAGTTGTTAGATAACCTTAGATAGGGAGTCATTACAACCACAGTTAGTATGCTCACCTAATCATAAGATTGTAGAGAAATAAAAAAGATCCATTATATCACAGCCTGTCTTCTTTTGTATATGTTGTCTATAATTATGTCAGATATCATTGTCTGGAGATTAAAAACTAGGGTCTTAATACACAAATAAAAAGGGGGTTAATAGGAGATATTTTTGCTGTTTTTGTGGGAGAGAAACCCCCCCCTCCCCAAGAAATATCCTACCTAACTACCCACTACTCAAATTGTGGTTACTGGGGAAGTACCAAGACAACTATTTTTTACGGATGTATGAAATAGAAAATATTTTGAAAATGGTATGCAATATTTTAGGACTGTAAATCTCATGTAGTTTATTGTTCTATTAGCATAATCTTATAATCATTAAACATTTCCTGAATGTAAAACAAAGTTTTCTCATGTTATGGTCCCTAACATAAGTTGAAAAATACTAACATTTTGACATCAACAATTTCTAATGGGTCTGTTAAGAAAGAGCTAAGAATTGTTGTTTTCTCTACTTTTGTAATTTGTATTCAGAAATATCTTTTAATTAAGGGAAGTAGGGAGTCATAAGCTACATTAACTGCTTGACTGTCCATCACTGTTACATCAGGTAGAATTATCGTATTGAAACGACAGGCACGACAGGCACGTTTAAATGTCCATTATATCCAGCTCTGCCCACATTGAGTGGCATGTCTTGAGGTGTTAATCCCCAATCTTTTTCATTCAGTCTGGTGCTATATTGATCGGTTAAGTAGCTTATGTCTCACACTAGAGGATGTGTTTATGTCTTTTCTACAATGCTTATTTATTGATTAATTGTATTGAATATTTCTCAAGAATAGTAATTAAATACCTTGTTAAATATTGTAAAAATATAACACTAAATGTAAATCTACATAAAATACCTGTAGATCAATTAATAAATACCCTGTTAAATATTGTAAAAAATTAACTCAAAATATATTATGTAAATCCTAATACCCTGTTAAATATTGTAAAAATTAACTCAAAATGTATATCTACATAAAATACCTGTAGATCAATTAATACCTTGATAAATATTGTAAAAATTATTTCGAAATGTAAATTTACATAAAATATATGTAGATCAATTAATACCTTGTTAAGTATTGTAAAAAATAACTCGAAATGTAAATCTACATAAAATACCTGTAGATTGTATTATGAAAATTAACTCAAAATGTAAATCTACATAGCATACAACAATGTACCTGTAGATCAATTAATACCCTGTTAAATATTGTAAAAATTAACTCCAAATGTAAATCTACAAAAAATACCTGTAGATCAATTCCGTATCTAATAATTTTTTTTAAAATAAACAGAATTTGATAATGGTTTATCAAGGATAATTCTACAAAAAGTTATTAGGCAGGAGTTTGGACTTGGCCTTCTGTAAGAGCTGAGTCTTGTGCTGACCCTGTTCTTTTGTCTTTTATGTGGTTAGGGGTTAGAGTTATGATGTTTAACACCACTTTCAACAATATTTCAGTTTCTGTTACAGCAGAAACCACATAAAGTTGCATTGAGTAGACCTGGCAATGTGGGGATTCAAACTGACATTTTTAGTGGTAATAGGCACTGATTGCACACATAGTTGTAAATCCAACTACATTACAATCATGACCACTGTGGCCCCGTCTTTTATGTTGTATGTGTGCACACATGTGTCAATGTACCAATTTCTCATAACAGTGGTAATATATTTCTATTCATCATCATGTTTCACACAATATGTTTTGGTTCTTTCAGGAAATGACGAACCTTAAGCAACCATTAACAGCTATCTCAACACCACAAAAAGCTGACCATTTTCCCTTTCCCAATTCTTTAGTGGTAAGTGGTTCATTTTTATGAAATTCTGAAACTAGATATGTTTATAAACTGTTTTTGCAAAATTACATGTATATGTACTACTGTGCAGTGTGCGAAATTCGCGGTGGACCGATAGCCCGAGGCTATGAAAAATCGTGTCGGTCTATCTTGGTATATTTTAATCTGGCCCTGTTGTCTATGATCAATTCCCGGTCTAAGATAAATCTAAAAGTGTCAGACCTTCGAGTTATTTGTACTAGTATTTGTTTGCTGACAGCGTGTGCTCGTTATTGACCTGTGTTGATTGATCTCCATTGCCGCTTACGTAATTTTTATTTGTTATGCTTGAACTGGTCCTTTACCTACACGTCTCATTTTGAACCAGTTATAGAACTGGTTTTCTAAAATGTAATACAAATATACCGTAGACAATTAAACTATAATGGGAACAGTTCAATAAGTAAACACACATGTTTTGCTTTTCTGATGTTTGGCAAATTAAAATACGTGTTTGGAGCTTTAAACGTAGAAACAGATATAGAGAGAGCAGAAGACAGGGAGAGTGAGAAGAGAGCAGAAGACAGCGAGAGTGAGAAGAGAGCAGAAGACAGCGAGAGTGAACAGAGAGAAAAAGAGGAGCGAGCAGAAGACAGTGAGAGTGAACAGAGAGAAAAAGAGGAGCAAACAGAAAACAGTGAGAGTGAACAGGGAGAATGAAGAGATAGCAGGACAGGAAAGGTGAAGTTAGA
>MJUT01019669.1:187949-225835 GCA_002080005.1 Gigantidas platifrons | reverse complement strand
AATTTTGTATTGTTTTAAGAGACAATTTTTAAGGGAGTTAATTCTGTCAATTTGCTCCTAAAATCCCTACATTTTTTTAAACTATTTTAATACTTGTTACATTGTATGTCTCGAAGCAATTATTTTTTTTAATAGAATATGGAAATTCAAAGATATTAATAAATTGTAAATGAGTGCATATCAATAAATTTATGAAGATAAACAGAAAATTATATTTTGATGGACATTTCCAACAGTTAGCACAATTTTAACTGGAATATGTCATTATGAAAATTATATTTTTGTCTGACATGTAATATTTTATTTTGTAGGGGAGAAATCAACCACTGTTAAAAAGTAAGTAATTATGTACAATAATACATATGATATGATTGTGGAATTATGCCAGCAGGAATCTGGTGTGTCAGAATTCTGTCAATCTCTTGCATGTACAATGTAGTCTGTGAAAAAAACATTTCCACTTGGTATATAACTGGTGCAACTAGAAAGCAAGGTGAGCTTTTGCCACCGTATGACGTCCTTCATTAACTTTTCACAGTTTAATCTACTCTAAAACGACAGCTTTGATGGAGTGGTAGTTGGATAGTCCCCCATTCTAAATTGTATCTGATTGGTCCAAGCTCTATCTAAGATGGCCACCATTATCAAAAATAGAACATTCTTAAATGGTCCAGTGGCACCTTTATTTGAAGCCAGAATCAGCTAAAATTATCTCTATTGCCATACAACGTAGGCTTACCATATTTGATCCACACATTGATCATGAAGGGTACATGTCAGTTAGACATGTGTAACCTGACCTTGACCTCATTTACATGGTCTACTGACTTAAATTTACATCAACTTTTCATGATGGGTCAGTTTCTCCCTTGTCATACAACCTAGCCGTCCTAGTTTCATCATCAGGGCTCACCAAACCAGACGAAGTGTGCGACTTCTTCACCTTGGTTTCAATGAAATCGTCCAATTTCTGTCACAAAGCGAAGTTTTAGTCACCCTGTCAGTCTTTTAAAGTCCATATTTTTTTCACCAATAATCATACTTTTTCTTCAATATTCACTTAAAAGGAGCTCCCATGTTCCTGAAATTTGACCCATACAGGGTTTGATGTTCAATATTTTATTCCAAACTTGTTAATTGCATCCTTTTTAAGATCATTGTGCAGCACGTTCGTTTTGTGAAAGGTAGGGGAATATGCGGTAGTGGGGAAAGAAATGTTAAAATTTGGATCGATTTTCAGAAGTCTCCCAGATTTTCTTTCACTTTGCCCTTAAGACAAGAGAGAGAGAGAAGTCAACTCGCCCTGTTTTTACTATGTGTGGTGAGCCCTGATCATATTTAGTCCACATATTGATGATGGAGTGTACATGTGCCTATTCATGCTATGCCAACTTAACTAAGTTCGTGTTTCATAATACTTTGATTTAGTTTACTTTCTCAGTCCTTGAAATGAAAATTTGAATTACTGGTCAAAATCAAATTCTTGAATTTATTTTTATATATATATCTAAATAAAAACTGAAAAATTTACTGGTCTGAACAAAATTTTACCAGTGCTCATCGTGAGTACTGTTTTCTGACAGAAAAAATATCGCACAAACAATTTGCATGAGGCAGATGAAACATAGATCTGTGTCTACAGTTGTTTAAATTGGAGATTTTAATGAAGTGTGTACAATATTTTCCAGACTATGTAGAGATCTTAATTGCTATAATTTTCAAAAGGAGTCAGGACCAATTGTCAGTTAAAAACTTTATTAAGACTTGTTGTTGTCTGATTTGATTTTGTCTGTTAATTAACACTGTTAGGAGTTAAATCACCATTGCTTAATCACAACTCATTAATAGAGTTGTCTGTTCTATTGTTGGAGTGTTCAATACAATTGTGGTTGTTCTATATGTCAAACAGACCTATTGTTTCTACATGATTGACATCATTCGTTTAGACAACTAATAAATGATAAATGCAAGGAAAATAAAAAATAGAATTTATAATGTATGGTGTTTTGATTCCCTGAAGCATTTTAACAGAGCTCATGAAATTCGTGAGTCCTGTCAGACACGACCAACCAAATTTGGGAAGATTTTGCTAAGGACACAAGATTGGTATTTTGCAATAGAAAATTAATAAGGACTGACATTTTTTTCAGTGGGACCACCAAACCCATATGCAATTTCGTTTACCGTTTTAAAATTTACTGTTGGTAATCTACCTCATGTTTTTGAATCAGGAGGGCTTGTAGGATCTAATTCATAAACAAGAGGTGGATTACCTCTTTATTCTGTAGGTTATTAAGTACATTGTATATATCTATCAACAAAATTTATATCTGAAATATCAAGAGTTTTTAATGTAAAATGAGTTAACAGTTGGTGGTAATCAGTGATCATACAGGTACAGTCTATTTATAACACATACAGTCTGACCTTCTTCTGTGTTTGACAAAACTATGTATAACACATACAGTCTGACCTTCTGTGTTCCACAAAACTATTTATAACACATACAGTCTGACCTTCTGTGTTTGACAAAACTATTTATAACACATACAGTCTGACCTTCTGTGTTTGACAAAACTATTTATAACACATACATTTGTACAGTCTGACCTTCTGTGTTTGACAAAACTATTTATAACATTGCATCAATGAAAGACATAAATCACAAAATTATAAAATAGTGTTTATCCACATCATTGTTTCCTGAAATTTATTACATCATCCAAGAATGTTAGAGTGATACTGTTTAGTCATTTCTGCATGTTTTACTGAGGTATATATGTAAATAACCATGGAAAATTTAATATAACTAATCAGTAATATATAATTCAATATCTTCTGTCCAGAAAATTTTCATACAGCAGTTGTGAATTGTACATCATCGTCCATTAAGTTGTAAGTACATTGTGTTCACAGCATATATTGTTTGTTTGATGGTGTTTAATGCCACTTTCAACCATAATTCAGTTATATCGTGATGGTCAGTTTTATTGGTGGAGAAAACCACCGACCTGTCGCAAATCACTGACAAACTTTATCACATTATGTTGTACACCTCGCCCTGATCGAGATTCAAACTCACAACATCAGTGATGATAGGCACTGATTCCACAGGTAGTAAATCCAACTATCATATAATCACTGCCATAATGGCATATTGTGTTATTACAATTACTGGTATAAAACATTTTCCTCTAGGGATTCTATTTATGATAAAAGTCCTGTTATTGTTTTTTCTTCAGATTTTCCAGAACAGCTCGGCAAAATACATTTGAAATCAAATGATATCAAGACAGAAGCAAGTGAAGAGCCATTGGATATATCATTAGTTTCTCCTATAGAACCCTTGATAACACCACCGGAGACACCTATAAAATCAGCACTTTCTAAACCATACATTGAAAAGTAAGTAGAATCAATAATATTCCTTAAGGGTCGTCCTTAAAAACTCCCAATTTGCTCATCTGGAAGTCTGCAATAAAGATGGGTAGGAAACAGCCTATTTTGATGCCCAGACAGCAGGGCCATTCAATTTTACCCTTGCATGCATGCATATGTACAACCATCTACATGTGGTTCCTGTGTATTTACAATTTACCCTAGGGTCCGTTGTGGTTGTGATCGTTTGGTAGTTGGATTTACAACTACCTATGCAATCAGAGCCTATCACCAGTTAAGTTATGAGTTTGAATCCTGCACATGGCGAGATGTACTTGATACAGCATTATGTGATAAAGTTTGTCAGTGATGTGTGACAGGTCACTGCTTTTCTCCAGGTGCTCCGGTTTCCTCCACTAATAAGATTTCCATTTAATAACATAAGTTCCCCTTTAGAAAATAATTTGAAATTTATTGAATTGTGTTTTAGCCACAATACACAGTTTTTTCAGATTTTAATTTGGATAATGGCTGTTTACACCTGTTTAGCTGACATTGAAGGATCCATGACCTTTGGACATAATGTTTTCTTATTGAGTACAATGATTAATAAATTGTTGGACAAATGACACAGTTAACAGAAAATTTAACTGCTTGGGAGCTATGATATTTTAAAGCTGTAACCAGTTATCGTGGCGAGCGTTTTCAAGTTCCTACTCACCTTACAACTGTTACTCGCCAGACCGCCGAGTATAAAGTGGATCTTACTCGCCACCTGAAATTTCCACTTGCCTTTGGCAAGTTGGCGAGCAGTCGTTTCCCACACTGTTATGTGATAATCAGAGATGAAACTTCCTCTGATCTGCTGATCCATTTTTTTATTAAACAAAATATTTGAAAATAAAATGTTTTAAACTTGGTCCAAACAGATAGTAAATGAGGGGTTTTAATTTGTGGCACTATAGGGAGTTTCCTGTTTTTTCGTTAATGAATACTTTCATCCTCTTGGTGTGTGTTAGTGACTACCAGTCTTCACGAAAAACTTTTTGACCCACAAGCCATTCAGACTTCTTAAGTTGTAGAATTCAGGAGTCCGGATGCAAATTTACTGGCCCGAATAAAAGCAAAAATAATTTCACATTTTTATTATTATATCAATTGGCAGTTAATTGTCTATTCTCTCACAAAAATATCAAGCTTTTCCTGCAGTGGTTGCTTTCAACCAAGGGATATCAATTTACCATTTATCGTTTTAGTAACGCAAATTAACTATATATATTTTTCTGAACATTGTTGGTTTAAACAAGTCTGCCTTAAAGTACCGTCTTTTTGTGTCTATTAAACGCTCTGGTGCATAGAACGCACCCCCTTTCCTCCCCAAAAAATCTGGGAAAATTCTAGTTCCTATCTATAGAACGCAGGAAATTCAGTAAAATTCACGGCAGAAATCCTCGTTCAAACGGCAAAATACTGCTTACCACAGATCACGTATTTGTTAATCCATGTATTTTTGATAAATTTTAGACAGGGAAATTTTAAATTAGTTTTGTTAAAAGAGTTTAAACTGATTATTCTACATTTTGCAAGCGAAAATTAGCTGTTTTGTGAATGCAGGAAGTTTATCGGTAATGTTTCATTTGAAAACAAGTTCAAAACGGCAATGAAAATGAATTATGGTTGTTTTAAATAATAAATATGTAGATATGTTTAATCTTTAATCAGTATTAATTCATCAAATAATGAACCGTTCATGTGATCAAAGATAGGCAAGCTTGGGTCAAGCTTAAAATAGGAAGTAATTAGCTTCATTCAAATAAAGTGAAAACAATACAAAAGTAATAACATTAATTAAGACCTGATCAAAGAGATTATAATTTCTTTTGAAGTGTACTCATATTGTGCCACTGCTACAATATATTATACATGTATAATATTGACAGGTGTCCCAGTAAGTTCAATTATCTTTTCACACCTTGTTATACAATATACTGTCCTTGACCTTGTCAACTGCTGAAGTGCTGTAAAAATCGATAATTCAAACAAAGGTTCAATACCCAAACACATGTAATTTCACCCCAGGAAAAAAATAGATTGAAAAAAAGTTAAATATCACACCTCTGATAGCAAACATTTGACAGTGATTCCTGCATTCGTATGGACAATTAATTCCGAACAACAACACCAATGTACAAGGATTATTATTGACAAACATCAAGAATATTTACATACCATTCAAAAAGGCAATGAAAAAGCAATAAATATAATTTTTTTACAATTTTATTTTAAATAACACATATATAATGAACACAATTAATGTTATTTGAACAATAATTCACCGATAATTGGGAATATTGCCGTCTGTGAACTCGAAGCTATGCTACCGGCAACTCTGTGTGACCTGAAAAAAAGTGTCTGATACTTGCTCTTATGCATAAAACGCACCCCACCTACAAATTATCATTTTAAAGCATAAGACCGCGTTCTATACGTACCTAAAAACGGTAAACATTTTGTAGAATTAATTTGTTGATAAATAAAGCAAAGTATTTTAATTCACCGAGAATTTCAGATATAAAAATTTTAGTAGATCTTTTCAACCAATCAGGAAAAAGCTTGTAATATTTGTCCATTTCATAGATTTCATCAATATTTCTCAAAAGCCTAAATCAAGTCATCGATCGTATTATGCGCAAAGTCTAAATTTGGCGCCAAATTGATATCCGATAATTTTTACGTGTCCGGTCCGGAGTGATTCTTATATATATATATATATATTTCAAATATTGATTTTTTACGTTCATTAAAGCGTTTCTGAGATTGCGACTTTAATTTTGTCAATGTCCTTGAACTTCAACATAGCATGGAACAACGATAAATGATACAATAAAAGTTTTGATCTGGCGTTTCACTTTAGTTTTAATCAAAATAAATTATGGACAAATTGGAGATCAAAAGAGCTCTTTTATACAACAAACCCAGTATTTTAGATAGTCGGTCTGGTGGAAACCAATGATTTGACACACAAGCCCGTCGGTCTTCACACATGTGATATTTTAGAAGTCCGCGGCCGATTTTACTGGCCAGGACCGTCAGGCTTGTGGCTAAGTTCGAAGACTGGACTACAGTGACTTGTGATAGGTCGGTGGTTTTCTCGGGGTACTCCTGTTTCCTCCACCAGTAAAACCGACTCACGATATAACTGATATATTGTTGAAAGTGGCGTTAAACATCATAACCCTCACCCCTATGAAATGTCATTTGTTTTCTCTGTGTACTTTAATTTCCTCCACCAATAAAACTGTTTGTCTTTATATTACAGAATATTGTTGTAAATGGCATAACACGTCTATTATTCATAATAATTGTACAATTTTATACTGGTTAGTAATTCAGAACTCGGTCGATTTTGTTACAACAAAACATCGTTTTAAAAAAAAAAACTTAGAACAATAAATGAATAAAAATTGATAAATGATAGTAATGACAACACATTAATAGCTAATGGCCGATCGGTAATGAGGTGCCATTAACTAAAACACAAACAGTTCATGTAATCTACGGTCATGATAGTGATTGGTTAGTGAACTTAATGAGATACATTTCAAGGTAATGTTTGTTACACAAGTTACCTGTTAATTAACATATCATCAGGTAAGACATCAAAAAGGTTTTCCTCGTTATTCATATTTTTAATTTTTCATATTTAGTTTGTTGACATTCAGCAAGAAAGAAAAGTTAAACTCCCTATTCTGCAATGCAAAAAGTGGCCTTATATGAGGGGTGGCCTCTCTTGTGGGGTTCAATTAACTAGAATTTTATAATCTCGTTGCCTCTGAAATCTGGCCTGATATTAAAGGGGTGACTTTGGTGGGAGGAGCCTTATGCATACAGTACCCACCCGTTCCAACGTAACCATCCAAGTTATTTGAAAAGGATAGACATTTTATCTTAAGTTGACTTAAATGTCCACCGTATAGTATCAGTGTTAGAAACTAAGAAATAAGGGAGGTTGTCACAAGGGCAAGTAGGGGGGAAAATCAGGTCGTCCGAATTTACATTAGGTTGCCGAAAAGGGTCGCAAAGCGACCCTTCCCACCTCGCATTGCGAGGTGGTAATTACAGCTCAAGGGCCCCAGAAGCTCTGGGGTAAATAGTGCAAAATCCTGCATTCTGGGTGTTTCCTGAGGCCTACGTTTTGGTTTGAAAAAGGTGGCTCACTCCTTGAAAAGAATGGCTTTTGGTTTTACAGTGGGAGCCAGATCAATGTTGAAAAACACCCATCAATTCAAGTTTTAGTTCCTCAAGAAGTACATTTGACTTTTTAGTAACGACGGACAAAAAGCACTTGTTTGTTTAAAAAAAAAAAATTAAATCAGTTGTTTATTTTTTTTTATTTTATTCAGATTTAAGTTCCTTTTCAATTTCCATATTCACAGCCTCTTCAGATTCATCACATTCTGAAGTTACCCTGCCCAAATTTAGTAAATAGTTAAAAAGCTGCCTGAACTGATTTGTTCTGGGCTTTTTTGTTTATTCATAACTACCTTAAGGACATCTATTCAATGTCACATTTTTATTTATGTCTACCTTGATTATTTGAGTCTTGCTTACCAGTGATTTTTTGTATGTCCCCCCCCCCCCCACACTTTTCCTATTGAAATAAATATCACTGTACTGTGATCAAATACCACACAAATTGTAATAACTAATATTTGTGTAATCTTTAGCAGAAGAACGATGTCTCTGTTCGTTTGCTCAATGGTCCAACTATATATAGCTTGGGAATGAAAATGGGCCCTATAGCACAAACGTAAATTGCCACTGTCAGTCAAAAACGGAAGAAAGTAAAGGCTGTAATAATCATTTGCCAGACCTCAAATCAGATTGCAACAATGGAGTAAAGCTACTGTAGTTCAAAGTCTATTTTTTAATTGGATATGCATTAACGTTTTCACATGTCTGGATATAAATAAACGATAGATCGTAATATTAACCCGGTGTCGAGTATAAAATACCAATGGGGATTGATAAATATCCGGAAGCGTCCCGTGCATTTCAACGAATTTTGAATCGCCAATCTTCGCATATATGAACATATTTGATATGAGAACTATGATTTTATGTCACAGAAATGAGAAAATAATAAATCAAAGGTTCGTTTTGTTGGAAGTAGCTTCGGACAAAAAGTTCGGTCAATATTTCCTGTAGCACAATACCGCATTGCGTCCCCTTTCCAAAATGGCGCCATTGTTGTTTGTTTACGAAAAATAAATACAAATAGTTTTATTTTAGTCAGGCATATATAAACATAAGCTCTAATGAACGAAATTAAAGTTTGTTCAAACCGCAATGGATTACTTTCCAAGAAAATCACTTTCAAAATACTTAACGGATACGATAGAATTCACCCTCCAACGTGAGCCCTGACTGACAGAAAATATTTGGTCGTCAGTCGGGCGACTATTCTGGGAATTCAGGTCGTCCTGATCAATATTAGGTTGGTTTTGACGATCGGACGACCGCTACTTTCGAACACTGTAGTATTATATCTCTTTGGTATTTAAGAATGTTCTAATGCAATTCAATCGATTGGCATATCAAAAACCATTAGTTTCCAACAATCAGAGACCCATGTAATTTTTTGAAGCACATTCATATTTATATTGGGACCTAGGTGGCTGTGTGGTTCAGATTGTTGATATTTTACCTCAAAAGCCTTACACCACTGATGTGAGCTCATACTCCAGTGGTATAGGTTCTCCTCCAATAAGACAGGGGCCCGGGTGGCTCAATGAGTTAGGTCGTTGAATCTAGCAACTCATGCAAGCCTATCACCAATACGGCGTGGGTTCACGCCCAGCTTTGTAAATTACAAAAAAGGGTGCACTCGACTCGCAGCCGCAAGTGATTAAGTTTACCAGTTGCTTGCTCAGGGTCAGTGGTTCTCTCCGGGTACTCCGGCTTCCTCCACCACTAAAACTGATTGCCATGATATAGCTGAAATATTGCTGAAAGTGGCATTAAACACAAAATTCAAACTCAAATTCAAATCCAATCAGACATAATTACGATATAAACTGAAAAATTGCCTAAAGTAATGATAAACACACAATAGCCCATATTCATTTTGCATATAATTTCTACAAAGTTTTTAGTATTATTTATTAAACTATATCCTGCTTGATTACTGCACGCCTTCTAAATTGAGTTGACAGGCAAAAAATATATCATAAACTCCTGTTCAATTTGAATTGATAGGAAAAAAAAGATGCTCTGGACTTTTCCACTACTAAATTTTATTAACCCTCCAGATTATACTGAACTGACAAAAGCCTTAAACTGTTTGACATGGTCATGGATGTGTTAGAAAGGCAGGGAGGGATTTAATAGGATATACACTGATAAGGAGGATAAGTTTGAGGCTGTTGATATTTAATTTGATTAAAATTGAATGTCAGAGAAACATTTGTCAGTTTATTTAGTTGACAAATTGATTCCAGATATAAATGATTAGGTGACATTTTGTAAGAATTATAAATAAAAACAAAAATAACAAGATTAAATTACAGGTATTATGTTGTTTTTGTGATCTTTCAAAATATATCAAAAGGTAGACAACATAAATGAATTTACCTGTACAAAGAATTTACATATTTCTAAAGTGGCTACTAAAATGACATATATTGAGAAAGAATTTAGAATTTTAATGAGTAATTGTTTATCATTGAAATTTGTAAAAAAGAATAAGTTGATATTTGTCAAATGTAAATTGACATTTATCTATGAGCCCCTGCAGGAACCCCAAGGTATAGAAATAGGATCGAGTTTCCCCGCTGTAGGGTACATTTTTCTATGACCCCCTGCAGGAACCCCAAGGTATAGAAATAGGATCTAGTTCCCCCGCTGTAGGGTACATTTATCTATGAGCCCCTGCATGAACCCAAAGGTATAGAAATAGGATCTAGTTTCCCTGCTGAATGGTACATTTATCTATGTTCCCCATGCAGGAACCCAAAGGTATAGAAATAGGATCTAGTTTCCCCGCTGTAGGGTACATTTTTCTATGAGCCCCTGCAGGAACCCCAAGATATAGAAATAGGATCTAGTTTCCCCGCTGAAGGGTACATTTATCTATATGTATGTCCCCCCTGCAGGAACCCCAAGGTAAAGAAATAGGATCTAGTTTCCCCTCGGTAGGGGACACCCCCCCCAAAGGATGTCTACTGGTAGTGTGAGATGAATCAAATGCACAACTTTCCATTATGACAGGTGCAATCACTACCTATCACCACTAAAGTTGTGAGTTCGAATCCCGCTCATGGCAAGGTGTGTTTGATACAGCATTATGTAATAAAGTTTGTCATTGATGTATGACAGGTCTGTGGTTTTCTCTGGGGGCTCCAGTTTCCTCCACCAACAACTGACTGCCACAATATAAATGTTGAAAGTGGTAACCCTTACCCTAACCCATTATGACAGGAGGTTTATGAGTGCCTCATGTATGGAAAATATCACTCCTTGTATGTAAAAGAGAACATGAGACAGCTCCTAACAACCAACAGATTGCTGGGAAACTTTTTAATGTTTTTGACCAAGATTATAAAGGACAGTGATCTCTGTTTTAACAGTTTTTGTCCAAAAATGGCAAAAAGTTTAGGCTAAGTACTGAGGGGGTTAGGTATAACATGTGTAGTTTAGGCTAAGTACTGAGGGGGTTAGGTATAACATGTGTAGTTTTTGGTGGTTTATGATCTAGTTAATTTGATTTATTTCTTATTCTCTAGTACTTATATTGAAATTTTTGTTTGTTATTTCATGTTTAATGAATTGTTGTAATGGCTTCGTTTATCACGTTGATCGTATTTAGATGATATTTTGTCAGGTAATTTTGTATGAAGAACTATTAATGATATATCTTTATAAAATCATTGAACCAATTCCAGTAAATTCAGTGATCCAATTTCTTCAGCATGTCTATTGTTAATTGTACTCTACACATATAGATATTAGATAGATTTCATGAAAGGAAATTATTATATCATGATGAAGTCAGGCCTTTCAATGAGGGAAGATATCGGGTACTTTTACCCTCTTGAAATGGTAATTTCAAAGAGTGGTGCATAAGATATTCATGCAAAATGTTCAAATTTTAAGAGAGGGCACGGATGGCTCAATGAGTTAGATAGTCGGATTACAACTCATACAAGCCTATCACCAATGCGGAGTGGGTTCGCGCCCGGCTGTGTAAATGACAAAAAAGGGTGCACTCGACTATCAGTTGCAAGTGATAAAGTTTACCAGTTGCTTGCCCATGGTCGGTGGTTCTCTTCGGGTACTCCGGCTTTATCCACCACTACAACTGGTCGCCATGATATAGCTGAAATATTGCTGAAAGTGGTGTTAAACACAAAAAAATTAAAAAATCAATCAAATTTTAAGAAAAAGTACTGCCTGTACAGTGTAGGAAACTATTTTATTCAAACACTCGCCATTTTGGCTAGTTGCTTCAAAATTGTACTCGCCAAATTAGAATTGCACTTGCCAAGTTTGGCCAGTGGGTAGATATTTCTACTCGCCAATGATCCAATGCTAATATTTTACATGAGAAATAATAACAAAGATTTATAGCATCTTTATTCATTCTGCATACAAATCAGTTACTTTTTCAATTAATATCATAACTCATCAACTCGATTGCAGTACGTATTTAATATTCAATCATGTCTCCGAAATAACTGTTTAGAACATCGAAATTAATTGCTACAAAATCCGACCCCAACTCGAAAATTACGATTTTTAAAACATTTACCTTTTTACCATGCCCACCCAAACCCAATTTTATTTGCTACCATCAAGTTTTACTCTACCGAATCGGTATTTAAGATAATCTGAATCGCTTGCATTGAACTTTGGGAGGTATATATTAATTTTATTTGATCCCGGTTCGGAAAAGGACGCCATCTTTTAGCGTTTTCTATATATCAATAAAAGAAATCAATATGGCGGACGTGAAACATTCGCTATTCCTATCAATGATTTTGAAGGATTTCTTCACATCTTTTATTGTTGAATCAAAAATTTTACGGAATCATTGACTGAGAAACTACTTCGTCAAGCTGGTTGATAGGGGCGAGTGCAAAATAATCAGAACTCGCCTTGCGATGTTCGGTCGCCAGATTGTCGAGTTCTTACACAAACGTACTCGCCGAATTTGTTCTCTTCTCGCTTTTGGCGAGTTGGCGAGCGGTAGTTTCTTTCACTGCTGTAAATAGTGAAGTACTGGTACACTTGAAAAATATTGAAAACCCTGTGAAGGGCTATAAATTTATATGGAACCCTCATCATCCTCTCTACAGAACCCTCATTGTTCCCTCCACAGAACCCTCATTGTCCCCTCTACTGAACCCTCAATGTTCCCTCCACAGAACCCTCATTGTCCCCTCCACAGAACCCAGACACAATACTTCACCATTTCGGGTCTCCATCTTCATTTTGCTTTTAATTTCAAAATGAAAGTGGAAAATAATCTACTCTAAAATATCTGGATTTTCACCCATACACCAATTGTATCCGTATATTGATTCCCAGTGTAATAACTGTCACTTATAGTATGTATGATATAAATAACCTACTACATGTATCTACAGGTAATTCAGGTTAAAATGTAAAATGTACAAGCTTCTCATGAAAATTGCTTTGGATGTTTCGAGTAATTTATTCTTTCATTTGAACTACTCAATAAATAACTTGAAAATGTCATCAGTAGAAAATGTTACAATTGTATTGTCGATAATATGCAACAGTTTGTATGCCTTGTATCATGGAATATTGTACTTAAAAAGTGATTTTATATTATACAATGTTAAATCTTCTATATTGTATTAACGATCTGAAAAGCCGTTAGCATATGTAGAATATTAACAAGTGATACAGGGATATTTTTGTATTCATCCTATTTCTAAATACATGTTCAAAGTGCATGCTATTTTTAATTTGTAAATAGGTTAATTATCTTACAAATGACTTACATATACATATAAATAAATCCACCATATGCATACGAGGGATGGTTTAGAACCTAGAAACATTCTTTTTATGCACCTGCCTATAAATTCATATAAACTTAGAAACTTGATTTCCCTAAACTGTGAATATTTGATGTTCATGATCTGTTATTGACATGGGACTACAAGCCTAATGCCAATGATAAGAGGTCATGCCTTGGTACCCAACTGAAATGTTCAGGTATACAGACACTTACTTACCCATGGGACTACAAGCCTAATGCCAATGATAGGAGGTCATGCCTTGGTACCCAACTGAAATGTTCAGGTATACAGACACTTACCCATGGTCAGAGGGTTTTGCTTGTCATGTCATTAAAACTGTTCAAACTCTCCTTCCCCCCATTATTCATGATATATCGGGAAAATAATTCTGATACACCTATAGTCCTAGCTCTAACCTTGATCTTGAGAGACTGATATTGACAAAAAGTAGATTTGAGACAAGAGATAATTGTCTGGCACATGTACATGATATAGATACATTGTATAGTCAGTTTAGATGTTCTACTAATAGTAAAATGATTTATATGTTAGAGTACACTATATGTCAGAATAGACTGGTACAGAAAGTTGAGATTGTAAGGTAGAAATTGTTATCAGACTTGACTCTATGAGTAACCGTCTTATAAGAAGCTGGAATTATATTGCTTACCCTGTACAAGCACCTTGGTCTCCAGTTTTTTTGGTGGGGTCCATGTTGCTCATCTTTTTAGTTGTGTTTTTTGTTTGTCTTCGTCCTGTGTCTAGTGCCTCTTGATTTCCTTTTCGGTTTTCTCTAACATTTATTGTAACAAATGTAAAAAATTGTTGCATGTTAGTTTTTGTTCTGTTGTTCACTTCATTCAAAGAGAAGAATCAAATCAAATCAATCTTTATTGTCATATAAATCTATAATGAAATTCAAATAGAAGGATCAAATCAAATCAATCTTTATTGTCATATAAATCTATAATGATTTGTAACAGAACATACATACAATGCTAAATAGGAAAACAAAGAAACAAGATTAAATACATATATTAATTGAACATGTTCAAAGTTGCCTTGTCCTGTGTACTAATGACTGTTCTATAAAGGACCCTGTATTTTCTACTTGCTCTGACGTTGATGGAGAGAGACTGTTTGAATTTTTCATTTTCTTCTATTATCATGTCTTAAATTAATTTTTTTTTGCATTCCAATAGAAAATGTTTTACATCTTCTACTAGATTACAGGAGGAGCAAAGTTTGTTTTCTTTAGGGATCTTTAAATATCTTCCCTTTTAACTACATGTGTAATAGTTAATGGTCAGCTATTTTAAGTTTTGTTGTAGCACACCTCCTTTTAAAGTTATTTTTAGTTTACAAAACATTAAATATCCTCTCACCTACATATGTCTTGTAATAGTGTTTTAAATATTGTTCGCCATGATATAGTTGGAAAATTGCTGAATCAGCATTAAACAACAATCATTCACTCCTTTAATTATTGGTCTTAAATTAGCTTTTTCTATGAAGTTGAGATAGGGGGAGGAGTGTGACAAAATAATATTCACAGTCTATATCTATGATGTACAAATTCTTTTATCTAACTGGTCATAATAGATGTTGTTGTGAAACTATTTATAAATATGTACATTAAAGGAACACATACATTCACAATGTAAAGTTTTTGTCACAAATTACATATACTATTTTTTAAGATAATAAACATTATTTGAGATTGAGTTTAATTTTTTTTAAATTATGCAGAAAAAATATAAAATTATGGTTATTTAGTTCAAGGTTGTTGAGTAGGACTGAATCATGTAATTACATAAAGTGCAGAAATAAATATGGTCTTTAGTTGCTATATAACAACCTTGCTTGATTGACATTTTATGAGCAAAAACACAACTGCACCTGTATAAAAGTTCATCATTAATACCACCAAGCAGGAA
Organism: Gigantidas platifrons; assembly: GCA_002080005.1. Taxonomy (NCBI): domain Eukaryota; kingdom Metazoa; phylum Mollusca; class Bivalvia; order Mytilida; family Modiolidae; genus Gigantidas; species Gigantidas platifrons. The sequence continues at coordinate 210,471 of MJUT01019669.1, read as the reverse complement.
ATTTACCTGGATTTTTAAACACTGCTGTGAGGTGGTTATTATAAACTACAAACTAACTGCACTTGTTTTAAACTGTTAGAAAATCCTTGTTAGCCAATAAATTCTCCTGTAGACTTCTTCTTAAATCCTTGTTGGCCAATAAATTCTCCTGTAGACTTCTTCTTAAATCCTTGTTAGCCAATCAATTCTCCTGTAGACTTCTTAATTCCTTGTTAGCCAATAAATTCTCCTGTAGACTTCATCTTAAATCCTTGTTAGCCAATAAATTCTCCTGTAGACTTCTTCTTAAATCCTTGTTAGCCAATAAATTCTCCTGTAGACTTCTTCTTAAATCAATTTGTATTTTTATAGTGTGCTGTTCCTCTTAATACTAAAAACTTTTCCTTATGACAAAAAATATGTCTGAAAAGGTGTCAGTAAGATTGGCCAGTTCAATTAAATCAAATATTTAATTGTTTTAATAACTTGTTCAGTTTTTATGATATTAACTATTTTTAATGCTACAACCATCTTCCATTTAAAGGAAGACAACTCTGCATCTTATGTAACATGTTTCCTTTCAAATAAATATGATGAGAACAAAATTATTAGCGTGAAATGGTAACTAATTAACAGTTACCCATGCAACTCTGTACAAACACATCGCTCCCTGTGTGAGACTTACATATCATGTAAATCATATAGACCCATCACAATTGCTCATCCATATTTGACAAGTTTGATGTAGAAATCAACATGTATTTAATTATCTGAGAGTGATATGTACATGCTTATGTATCCTATTACTTACTCAACACCTGTGTATATCTATATTTATATTAAAGACATAAATCTCTATAGATAGATAATATTGGGTAATGTTAGTGTTTGAATTTATTGATTAATCAGTTTTTAATCTCAAAGTTTGTCAATTTTTCGAGTCTTAAAAGCCTAAACCTTTTAACACTATGGCAGGTAGAAACAAAATGTAGACGTAGAGGAAAGTGTTAATTTTGAATGAAGTTCATTTGTAATGGTCGAACTAGAGTCTTTTTCCAGTCGATAGGACATAGATGTTTCTTTTTTAGTCCCACCGGATGTTGACTGAGCACCTGAGTTCACCCCCGGTTTTTAGTCGGTTTCGTGTTACTCGATCTTTAGTTTTATGTGTATGTTTTGTAGATCATTGTTTGTCCTTTTTTCCTTTTTCTTTTGGCCACTGTGTTGTCTGTTCATCTTCGATTAACGGATTCTGGTTACCCCTTTGGTATCTTCAAATTCTTCTTGTATTTATGTGATCATGTTAGTTTCTCATTGACCACACATCCTAAATAACCGTATCTTACCCATGCATTCATCATACGTGCATACACACGAGACAAGTACATGTTGTCCACCTTGACCTTGTTTTCATGGTCCATTGTCAGTTGTAGATTTTTGTGATTATGTCTGTGTACACATGTAAGTCATCAAGCATGATAGGTCTGAAACTTGGTGTACATATTGATCTTATAAGTGTACAGGGGCTGTTGTAGACGTGTCTGAAACTTGGTGTACATATTGATCTTATATGTGTACAGGGGCCATTGTGGACGTGTCTGAAACTTGGTGTACATATTGATCTTATAAGTGTACAGGGGCCGTTGTGGTCGTGTCTGAAACTTGGTGTACATATTGATCTTATAAGTGTACAGGGGCCGTTGTGGACGTGTCTGAAACTTGGTGTACATATTGATCTTATAAGTGTACAGGGGCCGTTGTGGACGTGTCTGAAACTTGGTGTACATATTGGTCTTATAAGTGTACAGGGGCCATTGTGGACGTGTCTGAAACTTGGTGTACATATTGATCTTATAAGTGTACAGGGGCTGTTGTGGACGTGTCTGAAACTTGGTGTACATATTGAACTTATAAATGTACAGGGACCATTGTGGACGTGATCGTATGGTAGTTGGATTTACAACTACCTGTGCAATCAGTGTATATCACCACTAGTTAGTACTGATGTTGTAAGTTCGAATCTCGATCAGGGTGAGGGGTACAACAAAATGTGATAAAGTTTGTCAGTGACTTGCAACAGATCAGTGGTTTTCTCAGGGTCCTCCGATTTCCTCCACCAATAAAACTGACTGCCATGATATAACTGAAATATTGTTGAAGTGGTGTTAAACACCATAAAACCAAGGCAAGTTATAAGTGTACATTATTTGATCTTGACCTCATTTTCATGGTCTGGTGATTACAATCAGATTGTTGTGATTATGCATGATATATAGTCTTAAGTTGATTCTTGAGATCTGCTTTTCATGTCTCATTCAGGGATAGTAAACATATTTCCATGTCTTCACTCTTACATACACTATAACAAGTCTACATAGATTTGTAGGGTATTTTTCTTCCCTGACTTGTTCTACATAGATTTGTAGGGTATTTTTCTTCCCTGACTTGTTCATTCATAGATTTGTAGGGTATTTTTCTTCCCTGACTTGTTCTACATAGATTTGTTGGGTATTTTTCTTCCCTGACTTGTTCTACATAGATTTGTAGGGTATTTTTCTTCTCTGACTTGTTCTACATAGATTTGTAGGATATTTTTCTTACCTGACTTGTTCGTCATAGATTTGTAGGGTATTTTTCTTCTGACTTGTTCTACATAGATTTGTAGGGTATTTTTCTTCTCTGACTTGTTCTACATAGATTTGTAGGGTATTTTTCTTCCCCGACTTATTCTACATAGATTTGTAGGATATTTTTCTTCCCTGACTTGTTCGTCATAGATTTGTAGGGTATTTTTCTTCCCTGACTTGTTCTACATAGATTTGTAGGGTATTTTTCTTCTCTGACTTGTTCATCATAGATTTGTAGGGTATTTTTCTTCCCTGACTTGTTCTACATAGATTTGTAGGGTATTTTTCTTCCCTGACTTGTTCGTTCATAGATTTGTAGGGTATTTTTCTTCTCTGACTTGTTCTACATAGATTTGTAGGGTATTTTTCTTCCCTGACTTGTTCGTCATAGATTTGTAGGGTATTTTTCTTCCCTGACTTGTTCTACATAGATTTGTAGGGTATTTTTCTTCTCTGGCTTGTTTGTCATAGATTTGTAGGGTATTTTTCTTCTGACTTGTTCTACATAGATTTATAGGGTATTTTTCTTCCCTGACTTGTTCTACATAGATTGTAGGGTATTTTTCTTCCCTGACTTGTTCGTCATAGATTTGTAGGGTATTTTTCTTCCCTGATTTGTTCGTCATAGATTTGTAGGGTATTTTTCTTCCCCGACTTGTTCGTCATAGATTTGTAGGGTATTTTTCTTCCCTGACTTGTTCGTCATATATTTTGTAGGGTATTTTTCTTCCCTGACTTGTTCATCTGATACAATGTTTGTGATAAGATTACCAGGGTAAATGAGATGGAAAATTTTAGATTCTCTAAATCTGATCAAATCTGTAAAGTACTTCCTTTCTCAATATGCCTATTTAAAGACTTCATAGGCCTATATTTATAGATAGTATTATTCTATTGTGTCACTGTAAAACACCTAAGAACTTTATCAATATATAACAACCAATATAAAATTGAACAGGAAATGAAAATCTGAACCTAAAAAGTCATATGATAAGAGGAACAATAAGTTTTATGTCATAGTTAACTGGTATAATTTAAGTAATTCGGCCCAAAATATAGAAAATTTAGTCTATATCCTTTTAAAGGCAAGTTTCCTTTGTATTAAGCTATTTTTGTCTTTATATTCCCTTCTTGAAAGGCCACATATATATTTGAAGTTTACTCTATTTTTAAATGAATCAATCCTGTATGTGTTGATGAAATCACGTGTGACTTTCACAAGTCATATAGGAAATGGCAATGTAGGTGTTAACATACAAATATTACATGTAATACCTTATTTTAATTATGAGTCTGTGATTTTAGACTCCAGAACTTACTGACCACAAAAATAGCAAAATTTAAACAGAATTGCTATGAAAAATCAATTACACTTTCAGATCTTTACTGGCCGTGGGCAAAAGGACCAGTGCTAAAATTGTAAACTGTTTAATAATTAATTAATTTAGGGACATCATTGCTAAGATTAGATTTTTTTCAGTGTTTGTATATGTGAAAATCTTACAATGTCCACATCAGTCTGTTTTTATGTTATGCTTACAGTATATATTTCTACTCTTTTACAGAAATGACGATATACATGAAGACCTTGTTGTAAGTGAAAGTGAGGATGAAGTGAAAGAGGAAGTAAATACTGTAAGTTATTGTCTTATAAAGCCTCTATTTCTTTATCTCAAAGATGACCCCTTAATACAGGTTTGACTGTACTTCTACCAATTACTGACTGTCTTCAACAAGTTAGAGATTATGTAACACCACAGTATATTCATTCAAACTGTGACTGCATGCCCCCCACCACCACCCCCTCCTCCTTAATCTTGATGCACATCTCAATATCTAATCTTAAAAAAAATTCAGTGGGTCTAAGACTAATAGCCCTATTGTGTTTTAAACCACTAAGACAATCTTCACGCTATTCCACTTGCCCGTAGCCACGGACAAGTAAAACTGGATTTGGACAAGTGGAAATTATGAAAGAATTTGTTTGAATAAATAATTGTTTTTCTAAATTTGGCTTTCAGGCAAGTAGGTGAAAATAAGTAAGGCAAAGAATGCTAAGACCTGTTTCATGCACGATTACTTCGTAACTTATCCATTAGCCTGGTTCTGCTGTATGACTTGTTCAAAACAATTAGTATCAGATTCCTAGAACAAATATGCATATTGATTTTGTATAGTATTTGTTGTGTGTGTGTCATTTCATGTTCTGTAAATCATAGATATTAGGAACGTTGGCCAAGTTCAACTGAAAAAGTACATTTTATATTGTTTTTCAATTGATCAAGTTTGGTATTTGACTATTTTCGGTCATGTTATTCAACGAGGCTTATTATTCTATAAATAACTTCAATTCTTTTGTGATTAGACCACTCACATCCATATATAGATTTGTTAACAGTTCCAATATCTATTTGATACTACTGAACATCCTTAAGATTCTACTGACAAGAAATCACACCTAATCTAGACATCCTTTATATAATATATATATTAGTTATGTATGAAAATAGGTTCAGCTGCAGTTTTAATGCCCTTTAATAGGATATTACTTGGAGATTTTCCAGAATGTTGGCCAAAGTCAGTTTTTTTCACCAATTAGAATTAGACTATATAAAATCCAGGTTGGATCACATACAGTTATTTAAATTTTTTTTTTTTTAACTCGGAATTAAAACATGTATTGTTATTATGAGATGAAGAGGGTTAGTGTTATGGTGTTTAACACCACTTTCAACAATATTTCAGTCATATTGTTGCAGTGAGATGAAGAAGGATCGATTGAGTCAAACCAAAAATTATGTGAATTAGTGCTTTATGATACACCACTGATTACATATCCTTGTGCAGACTGATCTAGGACTGGTTCCAGAAGTCCTGGGGAGTAGGTGGGGGCAGTGATTGGGATTACCACACGCCCTGCGCCATAGTCGCATTACCCGACGAAATGGCGCATTTCCACATAAAAACTCTGCATCATACGCGCGCATTCGTTTTCTGATGAAGTCAGACGTACATACAGCCGAACCGTTCTGTCAAGACTGCACGGACATAGTCCCATTGAAAAAAATTTAATCCCAATCACTGTATCTAATTCATAATTTAGTTTTTATTTCAAAATGATCTGTGAAAGTTCAACTGCAAATCAGGGGATTATAGTATATGTGCAAATCAACATCGATATCTGGTACCTTGTGTACATACAATTTTATACCTTTACATACGGAATTCAGGCTTAAACAAATCGTAAACCAGTTTCAAAAACTGATATATCTGATAACCGCAAAGTACAATAATGAGCAACAACGGACTTATAACACTTTCCCGGCGGGAAGTATCGGATACCGATCAGCATGTCACTTTCCCGTGTTTTTTTTTACTTTCTCCGGGAAACGTGAAATGGGAATTTGCATGCATTGCACAGCGTTTATCATGCATATCAGATGGATTTTTTTTGTCCAGATCAAGGTTTAAGCCAAGAATTAAAAAAAAGTGTTAAGTTCAAGCTCATATGTCCTTCATCCTATTTATTCAAACAGAAGGGTGTGAGTTGTCAGATAGTTTATATATCTTTTCCACCCATGTATTAAAGTTTGTTAAATGTTTTTATTCTACATTATCAGTGTTAGAAACTAAGAAATAAGGGAGGTTGTCACAAGGGCAAGTAGGGGGGNAAATCAGGTCGTCCGAATTTACATCAGGTTGCCGAAAAGGGTCGCAGAGCGACCCTTCCCACCTCGCATTGCGAGGTGGTCATTACAGCTCAAGGGCCCCAAAAGCTCTGGGGTAAATAGTGCAAAATCCTGCATTCTGGGTGTTTCCTGAGGCCTAATTTTTGGTTTGAAAAAGGTGGCTCACTCCTTGAAAAGAATGGCTTTTGGTTTTACAGTGGGAGCCAGATCAATGTTGAAAAACACCCATCAATTCAAGTTTTAGTTCCTCAAGAAGTACATTTGACTTTTTAGTAACGACGGACAAAAAGCACTTGTTTGTTTTAAAAAAAAAATTAAATCAGTTGTTTTTTTTTTTTTTATTCAGATTTAAGTTCCTTTTCAATTTCCATATTCACAGCCTCTTCAGATTCATCACATTCTGAAGTTACACTGCCCAAATTTAGTAAATAGTTAAAAAGCTGCCTGAACTGATTTGTTCTGGGCTTTTTTTTATATTCATAACTACCTTAAGGACATCTATTCAATGTCACATTTTTATTTCTGTCTACCTAGATTATTTGAGTCTTGCATACCAGTGATTTTTTATATGTCCCCCCCTTTTCCTATTGAAATAAATATCACTGTACTGTGATCAAATACCACACAAATTGTAATAACTAATATTTGTGTAATCTTTAGCAGAAGAACGATGTCTCTGTCCATTTGCTCAATGGTCCAACTATATATAGCTTGGGAATGAAAATATAGCACAAACGTAAATTGCCACTGTCAGTCAAAAACGGAAGAAAGTAAAGGCTGTAATTATCATTTGCCAGACCTCAAATCAAATTGCAACAATGGAGTAAAGCTACTGTAGTTCAGTCTATTTTTTAATTGGATATGCATTAACGTTTTCACATGTCTGGATGTAAATAAACGATAGATCGTAATATTAACCCGGTGTCGAGTATAAAATACCAATGCGGATTGATAAATATCCGGAAGCGTCCCGTGCATTTCAACGAATTTTGAATTGCCAATCTTCGCATATATGAACATATTTAATATGAGAACTATGATTTTATGTCACAGAAATGAGAAAATAATAAATGAAAGGTTCGTTTTGTTGGAAGTAGTTTCGGACAAAAATTCGGTCAATATTTCCTGTAGCACAGTACTGCATTGCGTCCCCTTTCCAAAATGGCGCCATTGTTGTTTGTTTACGAAAAATAAATACAAATAGTTTTATTTTAGTCAGGCATATATAAACATAAGCTCTAATGAACGAAATTAAAGTTTGTTTAAACCGCACAATGGATTACTTTCCAAGAAAATCACTTTCAAAATACTTAACGGATACGATAGAATTCACCCTCCAACGTGAGCCCTGACTGACAGAAAATATTTGGTCGTCAGTCGGGCGACTATTCTGAGAATTCAGGTCGTCCTGATCAATGTTAGGTTGGTTTTGACGATCGGACGACCGCTACTTTCGAACACTGCATTATTTTTCACACTGGATTTTGGCACATAGTTCTGTCATTATGGCCCATTCATATCAAAAATGTCCCATTGACAAGGAAGGGAAGGGGGCCATAGTCCCATTGAATTTTTTTGAATCCCAATTACTGTGGGGGATCTAAATAATATGTCCTGGTAGAGTGACATGTGTACTGCAGTCTGTTACTGAGTTGAACTAGTCCTATAGAAATATAAATTTAACTACCTGCTGGTCTTGTGGTCTTGTATAAGCAGACATGAAAAATATACATTCTACATTATGCCTTGTTTACGCCATAATTATAGCAGAAAAATTGCTCACTTGACGTAAAACAATCTTGACTCGTTGACACGTGATAATGCTGTAAAGTGAACAATGAGATTTTGTTATATGATAATAAAGGTTCATACGTCCCTTCTTATTCTTAAAAGTAGGGGCAGCCATGGTCATGACCGTTTGGTAGTTGGATTTACAACTACCTATGCAATCAGTACCTATCACCACTAACGTGAGATTGAATCCCACTCGGGCGGTACAACATTATGTGATAAAGTTTGTCAGTGACTTGCGACAGGTCAGTGGTTTTCTCCAGTTTCCTTCACCAATAAAACTGACCGCCGTGATGTAACTTAAATATTGTTGAAAGTGGCATTAAACACCATAAACCAAATCTATTCTTATAAGATTTATCTTCTTTTAAAAGAGGGGGCATTGAAGTGAACTATTATGTTTTGATAGTGTTAAGTATGAAATTTTACATTTGAAGGTTGGTGGTGGGTTAAGTTTTGAGTGCCATAATTTTAAAAGGATCTTTTAGAATAACTTAAGTAAGGAATTATTATAAAAAAAAAATGTGAGAAATCGATAGGATTTAATTAATAAAGACGTAGATATCTGGAATAACCTTCATCAGGTAGATATCTAATTTAGTGTGCACGACACGTTTCTGGAATAACCTTCATCAGGTAAATATCTAATTTAGTGTGCACGACGCGTTTCTGGAATAACCTTCATCAGGTAAATATCTAATTTAGTGTGCACGACACTTCTGGAATAACCTTCATCAGGTATAAAAGCCAATCAGTTGGAAAGACAGGCAAATGATTCTGATATATTAACGGAGCAAGAAACCAAAAAACCATAACGGGATATCCAAAATTGTCTACAGCCACCTATGGCTGAGAGATGAACCTTAGTTTTAATACAAAATGTATTATTGAAGTTTAGGTTTATGGTGTATAGCGCCAGTTTCAACAATATTTTCGTTATGTCGTGGCAATCATTTTTATTGGTTGAGGAAACCGGAGTACCTGGAGAAAACCACCCACCTGCTGCAAATCACTGACAAACGTTGTCACATAATGTTGTATTGAGTACTCCTGGCCATGAGCAAAAAAAAAAAAAAACTCACATTGTTAGTGGTTATAGGTACTGATTTCATTGGTAGTTGCAGTCTTCGAAATTAGACTTTCGAATTTACTGGCCCGAAAACTTCAAAATTAGAATATTTATATAGATTCTATTGAAAGAATTTGGCAAAAGTCACTGGTCCGAATCAATTTTCATTGGTCGTGGGCCACCGGACCACCGCGAAAGTCGATGACTGTAGTTGTAAATTCAACTACCATACGATCACGACCACGACAGCACATGTATTATTTAGGAACTGTAAATTCACTAGTTTCTCAGAACGCTGTGTTCCTAACTCACAATATTGAAGAGACATGACCGTAGTACAGGACATGGAGTAGTCCTGATGTAGGACTCATGATTTATGCTGTAGAACAACTGGTCTCTTTCCTCTTGATCATACATCAACGGTACACTTCTTCCACGATGCTGTCATTGGGGAAATCTATTCCAGTGAATAAAAAATTGGAGACAGATTAACATTTATAAGCTTTCACCTTATTTCTGAATCTACATTCTGTAATCTTTGTATGTTATGTATCATTTATGTTATTTCACGACTAAATATTGTGTACCGCGTAAATTAAAAGTCAAGTTGAAAAAGAATAGACAGTCTTTGCTCTAACCCACGTGGCCAAGCCCCGGGACGAGTAAAACTGGATTCGGACAAGTGAAAATTATGGAATTTTTCTAAATTTGGCTTTCGGGCAAGTAGGTGAAAAAAATTAATGCAAAGACTGATAGGACCATCGATTATCAGCTGGCCCAAACAGTAATTAATTGGTCCATTGCACCAGTGATTATCAGTTGACCCAAACAGTAATTCATTGGTCCATTGCAGTTGCTTAAGTGAACCCTGATTCTCTACATTAATGGTACCATACATACAAGAAATATTTGGAACATATTTAAGTTTATAGTTTTGATGTTTAGAAAGGCAAAGATTGGGATGAAATCACATGTTAGAGTGATCGTGACTAAATGAATGTATAACAGAAGAAATGAATAACAATCATGATTTTATTGTCAGTGTTCAGGTACTCATGTTATGTAAATAAAAACACACATCAGGAGATATTGTCTTATTTAAAGTGTGGTACAAATGAAATTGTACATCTGAAGGTGGAGGGGGGCCAAATTTACAATGGAGTCTCACACAACAATGAAATGATCTTTGAAATGACTTGCACTTTAAGATAAAAATGTTCATTGGACTTTTGAACATAATGAAATTTAATACTAGCAACAATTTTGTTTGTCACAGAAAAAAAAAGATAGAACGGGTACACAGGACAGTTGGCACGTCTTAATTCAGTATTCCCCTAACCAAATAGTTTATTGGTTGTGTAATCCCGTAAAAATACATGTTGTTATATGATAAACTTTGATTAATTACTTTTCTCCTACTTTATTCACCACTGATCTAGAAAATGACAAAAGGCCTGCAGCTAAAATCTCAATGAAGATTAGGTCACATAATGTACTTGTACAAGGAAAATTTTCTTTAATTATTGTATGTCTGTGAGAAAGCAGTCAAATTGACTATTGAGATGAAATTCATTTATTGATCTGTGTATTGTTTGAGGGGACATAAAACTTACAATTTTTTGTGCCGTTTGTTGATATTGATCTGACAATTTAAATCTGGACTTGTTCCCCTTATCATATGCCATAACACGACACTTAATTATTACATGTTAGTTGGCAAAGATGGAATGAAAATAGTTGAGCGTTAGGTGATGAACTTGTGTTACAAAAGTAGCATGTTACAACCTGTCTCCCCTTTTTACTGACAATGGATTAATCTATGGCTGCAGTCAGTGTGGAGACAGTAAAATGCTATGGCTATCGGATAATTCTCGTAATAAGTGCAATGACCTTTGTTTTCATTCCATGTTTCAGGTGACCGAATGCCCATCCCGGAAGGACCCATGTAAAGGAACAAGAGCCCCAGTGAAGGAGCCCAGGTAAGTGTGATTTGATAGTGGAATTCGGTGCATGTCAATTTCAATATTTCTGGGTAACTTCGTATGTTGGTTGTTAATAAAGGTTGTATTGGAGAGAACTATACAGAGTCAATTAAATCATTCAACCAGTTTGTTTGATAACAATCTTTTTTTTTTGCTTGACACACAAATATCTTGTGTTTGCAAGAAATATTCATTCATGTATTGTACGATTTAAACTACATGTAGCACCTATGGTCTCAATTGAAAATATTACAGAAAGATAATGGGTTTATCTTGAATTTTGATATTATAAATCTCTATAAATAAGAAATTTGTCTTTTTTTGTCATATCTTTTGAGAATTAATTTTAGAATTTAGCTACAATCAAACCTGCTTTAGTGACCACCTCTATTAAACAATGAATTGTGTTAACAGTATGTGACCTTAATTTCAATTCCCTTCAGAGTGTATTTCATAATAATTAAACCTGTATTTAATAACCACCTGTCTTATGTGACCATATTTCAACGTTCCTTTGAAAGGCCAAAAATAAAGATTTGACAGTGTATAAAAAGTGTATTTTTAATTGAGAATTTTTCGTGATATAGCTGAAATATTGTTGAAAGTGGCATTAAACACCATAAAACAGAACATTTATGAAAAAAAGGAAAATAGTTGTGGGAGTTAAGAATTGGTCATACCATTTAGTAATTCATTAGTCCTCCTACTCTGATATGTCTGTAAACAGTAATTTGTTCTGTATTTAAATGACCACAATTATTACTGTCATCTACCAATCTAAAACATGTAAATTGGTCTTGGAAATCAGGCAAATTAACTTAAGTTCATAACTAATAAGATAATAAATTATAGCTCTGGGTGAACTAAATTATGAACTTAAATGGTGTTAGATGGCCATGAGTTTTAACTATTTTCTAACAGAGATAATTAACATAAATAGGGGACTAAACAAGCATAATATTATTTGTATTTTGTATGTGATGGATCAATACTATATCTTGAGTATCTTAATGATTTTACTTGTACCCTAGAGTTTTGTACTTGGTCGGTCAGTCGTGCCTGCTGTGGTAGTCAGATATTAAGTTTTGTGTATGGTCAGTCAGTCTTGTCTGCTGCAGTAGTCAAATATTAAGTTTTGTGTATGGTCAGTCAGTCTTGTCTGCTGCGGTAGTCAAATATTAAGTTTTGTGTATGGTCAGTCAGTCTTGTCTGCTGCGGTAGTCAAATATTAAGTTTTGTGTATGGCCAGTCAGTCTTGTCTGCTGTGGTAGTCAAATATTAAGTTTTGTCTGTAAATATGTGCAGAATAAACCATATACTCTAAATGACTTTAATTTGATGATTACATAAAATAGTTGCACATTTACTCTTTATATGACATGAATTTTTATGCTGTCAGCATTGATTTCAATCTGGGTTCATGTTTTCCCCAGAAATTCAGTATGTGTACATGGTATGAGTCCATCAGAGTGCACTTATGTGTTATTTTATGAATTCAAAGGGCAACATAATGAAGATTTGATGGTACATTTGATTAATTGTCAGATATCAAAGTTAAGACTATTTATATTGATTCCAATACTGTTATTTTACTACAATAATAATGAAAGAAGTACAGTCAAACTTGTATTAAGAGGTCATCCTTGGGACAAAGAAAATGTGTCCTGATAAGACAGGTGGCCTCTTAAAAGAGGTTCAGTTCATATGAAATTTTCAATGAGAGGACAAGAAAAAGGTGACCTTTTAATACAGGTGACTGCTTAATAGAGGTGACGTCATGGGCAGGTTTGACTGTACTTTTAAGGTGAAATGTAATAATTTAAAAAATTAGACAAGGGTATTGACATTTCCATTTTGAGGGCAGCATGGTACTGGAATGGTGCTACAACCATGATAATATTGCCTAGGAAAATACTACATTTATAGGTGTTAACTGAAGGATTTTATCTGATATGTTGTTACTTCACGGTTATTAAATTTCAAATATGGAATTTTTTATGGTAAATTTAATGTTGAAATTTAATATTCTCAGAAATTGTAATTTCATTACTATAATTTGGGGGAAAAAATCATTATAGATGACTCGGTTTAATGTATACAGAGCGAAAAACAAATATATTAACTCCAAAGATGTATTTATATAAACATTAGTTTTTCAGTTTTGAAGACATTAAATTAGCTATAACTGGCTGTATTAAGGACAATAGAATGACAATCCAAAATAAACTAGACATTGTAATGTACATCATATTTGGGGTGGTGTACCATACCCCAAAGGTTTTTAAAAAAAGAATCTTTGATAAAGTTTTATTAACAATTTGTAATTGTGTTAAAATTTAAGTGATTAAAGACAAACAGTTATTAAAAATGTTTCAACCTGTTACAATTATGATATCTAGTTGACAGCTGTAAACTACCAGGGGTCGGGGACAATACATTTATTATACAAAAGTTAGTAAATATGACATCAAACCATTATCAAACTTTCTGATTTGACTGTAACAAAATTAATATGTACATTTATTAGTGGGACTAATTCTTCAGTGGATTTATTCTTAAAATGATACTGTTGAGAGTCTTAAGTTGCTATCTACCACTATATTGTCAGTTGAACAGAAAATTAAATCATTTTGTGTTTCAAAACAAACAAAAATATACTTGCCCATATCCTTCTTGTGAGTGGTCATGTATTTGTGTGTTAAGGATGTCAATATCTGCCTCTTTCTACGATTTTTTCTATTGGACCTGGAACTGTTACTTTTGTTTTCTATTTTTATTGATAATAAAGCTATAATTTTGTATGGCCTTCAACAAACTTGAAGTTAATTATTAATTTTAGTACTTTTAAATTTGACAATATAGATTTAAATACCTTGTAAACAGTATAAATTTTTTAAACTTTCCGAATATGTTTATAAATCTAGTTCTTGGAACCTGGACCCATACATAAAACTGTTTGTATATATTTCTTGCACTAAATACAGGTTGTTTGACCTGAGATTTAAAGATAAAGTAGGCTAGATTTTAAATTTGACAAATCAAATCCTTTCATACAGCTATTTTAAAATTGATTACCTTAGGCCAAAAAAAAAAAAAAATGTGTGTTTCCTATTACATGGAATTTTAAAATAGGATAGGTAGGTGTTTTTTTTTTTTATGGAAAAAGGGGGGGTTGGAGATTCAATGTATATTGAACGGTATAATAAACGTGTATAAACAGTTGTGATTACCTTTTCATTTCAGCAATGTTTGCTCCAATTAAAAGATTTATGTCTTTGATGAAGTCATTGTTTTTTGATTCTATGCTTTTACTATGTAATATTGAATTCCTTTGCCAATGAACTGATACTTGTACATATCATATTTACTGAGCCTTAAAGTTCAAACAAAATGCAACTGTACAGTAGTGAATTAGATGATGACAAAAGAATGGATATGAATCAATCAATGATCATTAATGTACTAGCATTATCACCAAAGCCAACAGTAGATATATACACATTCAAATGTCCTGACAAGGTCTTCGACATGTGAAACCCACAGCAATGGCCCCAACAAGAAAGTAAAGATACTGAAAATTCTAACGACATAACACAACAATGACCAACAAAATTCCAGACTATGGGTTAAACATGATTTTTAGATACCTAAGCACCCCCTTCCTGTAAAATCAATCCATAATGCATTCAACAAATGTAGAATCTAGGACACAATGGCAAGTCCACTCCATATTGAATTGATAAGACGGGTTAGAAATGTGTCAGAAGACAAATCATACATTTGTACATTGTCAACTACAAAAGCTTACATGTACATATATCGTAATAAATAAATGTGACAACAAAAGTCTGAAGTGGAAAGTCCATTAACAAGTATTAAAGGCAAATTTAAAGGCATATTCACCCACAAAACAACTAAGGGACAACTGTTAAATAATCCAGACTAGGTACGGCCA
Source organism: Gigantidas platifrons (assembly GCA_002080005.1). NCBI lineage: Eukaryota > Metazoa > Mollusca > Bivalvia > Mytilida > Modiolidae > Gigantidas > Gigantidas platifrons. Next base: position 195,379 of record MJUT01019669.1, on the reverse strand, counting down.
ATTTCAAGTATTTAAAGTATTATAAGGTGCTGGCATTTAATTTATTTATCCGTACGGCCAACAAACTTGTTGAACAAGTGCGCCGCCATTAGTTTTCCGAAAATTTTTCCGAAATTGTCAAAAAAAAGTTTAGGGTCTGGAATTTGGCCGGAAAAAAAATAGGGTGGGTCGGGTAACCGGAAACACACATATTTTTTTTTTTGGCCTTACGTTATACAATTTTATACATGTACATAAACAGATTTATTTTTTGACTCCAAGAAAATCAGGTTTAAATCAGTGGATCACTGGATCGAGTCAACCTTTGTTGATTGAAGGTTTTTTTTTCAGTCTCCATTGATTTGAGGAAATGTTTCTCCTGTAGAAATGCAGTATAGAAACAGATTTAATGAGTTTTCAAATTAACTACTTTATCGCAGAGTCTAAATATAGAATGTTTTATTCAACATATAACAACAGGGTTTGATTACAACATAAAACAAATAATCAAGTGAAATAGACTCATCTTACTTAAATCATATGCAGGTTAAGTCAAGCGAACTATTATTTATGCTGGAGTTTTTCCCTAGATATGATTTTCATAAATGTACATCCCCTTTTTTGCTGCTTTTGAAAAATGAACACTCCCTGTTTTTCCTGTTCTTTGTAAAATCAGGATTTGTGACTAATATTAAGAAGAAGGTGATGGGGATCTAGCGATTGATTAATTAGATTGATTAATTACGTGGGATGATATGGTGATATTTTTTTTTGAGAAGGAGGTGTTATTGTGAAGAAAACATGCCTGACATTTATATGTCACTTCCTACAGTTTTTGATACAGAATAAATAACAGGAGGAAGACATTGATAGTTAACTTGTATTAATTCTTTATTCTACAAAAATTCTCCTCTTAGATGTAAATTCCGATATGTGCATTTTTATTTTTATTTTTTGAAAATGGGACTCATCTTGAAAGGATGGTGGAAGACATGAAATGATAATGTAGACATATAATTTTGTGAGCAATGAACAGTTTCTGTAATAACCTTCATCAGGTATGCTCAAAGTTTTAAAGACTAGAAAGACAATCATTTAAAAGTCTTTGGGAGCAAGAAAACCAGCTCCCATGAATACAGAGCCAAAATCAATTATGGTTACCTCTACCCAAGAAAACCAGCCCCCATGAATACAGAGCCAAAATCAATTAAGGTTACCTCTACCCAAGAAAACCAGCCCCCATGAATACAGAGCCAAAATCAATTAAGGTTACCTCTACCCAAGAAAACCAGCCCCCATGAATACAGAGCCAAAATCAATTAAGGTACCTATGTCCGAGGGAGAAGAACCATAGCAAAATAGACAGCTGAATTATTAGCACACAACATTTATAGACCATGGTCAAAATATTTGAAAATGTTATGCTAAAGATGACTATGAGAAATAAATGTCTCTGTTGTAACTTGACATGAGTTTGATGTGTTATAGTATAAGGTTTCTGTTGTTACTAAATAGGTTAGTTAAGGGCACCAGTATCTCAGTAGATCACTGAACCATGACAACTACATTCTACTTGATTGATAGTATCTTGTTTGTTTTTGAATTATTTAAAATAATGTGTTTTTTGTCCCAGATTCTGAAGTACAGTGTTTACATGTATGTTAATTGACAATCTCTGTTTTATGAGAAGCACATTAATTAAACAATGTTGAATGAAGATGTAATAATGTGGAAACAAAACAGTGATGGTTGATAGGAAAAAGTTTTTGTAAAAATATTGGTAAAAAATCATTTTGAATTAAAATATTGATAACAATTATTTTGAAAGTAAAGTAGCAGTAAAAATCATTTTTAAAGTAAGGTGGAAAAAATTATGAAAGATTGGAAATCATACAAAATTTCTAGGGAATGGAATGCCTGAGATGGAATAATTAAAACCTGTGTTTGAATAATCTTGATTTAAATATGACACTCTTGGGTGTGATAAACAAAACCATTAATAATAGTAAGCATTACAAAATCTGGTATAAAAACATAGATATGGAATTAGTGTGCACAACATGCTTCTGGAACAGCCTTCATCAGGGACCTCAAAGTCAAGAAATTGAACATTCATGCAACATCACACATACAGTCAAATTTGCTTTAGTGACCACCTCTATTCAGCAATAACTTGTATTATGTGACCTTAAATTTTATTTCCCTTCACAGTGCACTTTATATTAATGAAACCTGTATTAAGTGACCACTTGTCTTATGTGACCATATTCCACTGTTCCCTATGAAGGTCACTGTATATAGAACAATACAGAAAGTGACGTATAATGGTGTTTAATCTTCAGTCAGTCTGAACCTTTTCTTCACAGTTCTAGTGACTACTTTGATAAGAAATAATAAAGATGTACATTGTATTTACAGTATAGGTGGGGGGGGGGGGGTATTGATGTAATAATATAGGTAAATAAATAAATACAAGCTTTTATCATTTGTTAGAACAATCTTACACAAAATCCCACGGCAGCATTAAGGAATTCAAATATAATTACTAAAATGAAATTTTCTTTCTGCATTTCAATAGGAAATCTGTTGGATTATGGATTATAATTTTTTTCCAGGAAAATTTATAAAAAAAAGAATAGTGTGGAATACACATCCAGTAGTTATATTAGCCATTGTATCAAATGTCAAGTGACAAAAGTTCTAACTACTGTTCTAATACAAGTTTCTGCTCTCTATCTTCTGTTTGTTATGATGACTATCAGAAAAATAAACATCCTTTAATTCTGTTATCCATGCTGTTATATTTGTAGTACCTCACCTGAAATAAAATAAAAAGTAGTTCAAAATAGTTTCCACTTGTACAGGGCATTCAACAGTGGTCGGGCACTGGGAAAATTTGCTCATCTAATTGCATTTTCCTACTTTTTGCTACTTTGTTTTCAAAAATGAAAATGTCAAAGTGAAAGTAAAATATGGCTTTGTTTTGTATACTGGTTTAACAGGATCCCCCTTCTACTTTAGAATTATCACCTCCTACTTGAAAATGAGTGGAATGCCCTGCTTCTATGTACTTTACATCCGAGGTCATTTATTGACCTTTGACGGAAATTTCTGAATTATGTTCAGATTGCTGCCCATACTTCCATCTGAGTGCCACTTTTTTTTTCTACCTAGATGCTGTAAATTACTAAATACATAATAAAACAAACTTTATTTTAAGAAGATTGTTAATGTTTGTTATCTTGTTTGCATTATAAATATATAGCTGAAATTATTCTTAAACAATAATCAATCAATCTTTAAATATACACTTAGTACAGATTTTTCCACTTGAACTATTTTTCTTAAAATTTATTTTTCTTAACATAATAATAAAAGATTTTCTTTCACCTGACATATTACAATAATGTAATCTTTAAAATATCATAAAAAATCAATAAAAAATATTTAAACACTAAAGGCTTTCAATGCAGCATATGAACAAAATCATTCTGTACCTAAAAACACTAGGAAGAGCTAAAGAATGTACACATGGTAGAAAAAAATACTGGATGTAAGGCCATACAAAGTTAATTTCTTGGTTCTCAGGCCCGCCCGCATGTGGAAATTCGTCGCCGCATTGCCGATTTTTTTGCAAAAATAGTAAAAAAAAATAAAAAAAAATGCGGTAGCGCTGTCCGTACGGAAAAAACAACCGCATCCGTTTTTCTCTTATATCGCGTGGTCGGTGAAACGCTTTAAAACGCATCATGGTCAAATGAGATTTAAAGCATCGTTATGACAATGTATAAATAAAAAACGTGTTTCCGTTTGATATTTGGACAAAATGTCAATCGTTTCTGTGCAAATTCGGCACAAATGTTTGCCAGTTTTACCAGGAAACATAATAGGGGGCTTCTCCGAAGCTTGTACCTTATTGGAATTGTTTACGGAGATAAAAAATGGTACGTTGGGACCAGCGGATTGGACGTTTCCATAAAAATTAACCACTTGTGATGTTTCTGCCACCATCGGAAGAAATAAAATTGAAATTTTCAATAAAGTAATGAAAAGATTTATACATTACCATATTTTTCACAAAAAAAAGAAGAAAAAATGCCTCCCTCATCACTTTTTACAGCAGTAAAAGGATAAAAAAAAATGCCACCCTCCCTCATCAATTTTGACAAAAAAGGGCCTGAGAACCAAGTAATTAACTTTGCATGGCCTAACATGTTATTGTGTGTACTTAAAAACACTCGGAAGACCAAAGTATCTACACAAGGTTGAATTTACAAAAAAATGTTGTATGTAGCATGTTATTGCAATGAATGGAAGACAGGTGACTTTTGAATAGTACAGGCATCATAATGTTTCCAGATAAACACAGTATAATTGAAAATTTGTTGAAAAATAAAATTGAGAAAAAAAAATTAATAATGAAAAAAAAAGAAATAATTTGGATATAAAGTTTTCATCTTTGAAAGTATGAATTCAGTTCAGTACAATCATGAAATCTTTATTTATAGTATGTTAAAAATTAAGTAGAAGAAGTAGACAAAACTTCTTACTATCATTGAGAATTTATCTACAATCACAGGAGACACAGAAATCAAGTCTTGGCTTGTTTTTTTGTTGTTGTTTTTATACCCCCGCTCTACCGGAGGGGGGTATACTGTTTTACCTCTGTCCATCCCAAGATATTTTTTGTCGCATTTTTCTCAGCAACTATTGATGGCAGAAATCTGATATTTGGTTACAAGCTTCATATAGGTACCCCATATCACGGGAAGCGTTTTTGGACCCGTCACATTCCTACTTCCTGTTTGCGTACTTGGTTGGTTTTTATACACATTGAACATATATGCGGGGGTATCATAAGTCAGCATTAGCACACAGTACATCTTGTTTTTGCTTCTTCCTCCCCCCCCCCCCGCGATAGCGGTGAGGGGATATAGTAATAGCGGCCGTCTGTCTGTCCGTCCGTCACACTTTCTTGTTTACGCGATAACTTGAGTAAATATGGATAGATTTGAATAATATTTTGCGTGTGGCTTGTAATTATCATTATCTTGGATGGGTTCTAACATGGAAATATTTGAAGCAAGGGTTTTGGGGGGAAATGTTAGTTTTTGGTTGAAAAATCACCAATTTTTAGAATTTTGTCTTGTTTACGCGATAACTTTAATAAACATGGATAAATTTGAATAATTTTTTGCATGTGGCTTGTAAATATCATTATCTTGGATGGGTTCTAACATGGAAATATTTGAAGCAAGGGTTTTGGGGGAAAATGTTAAGTTTTTGGTTGAAAAATCACAAATTTTGAGAATTGTGTCTTGTTTATGTGCTAACTTTAGTAAACATGGATAGATTTGAATAATCTTTGCATGTGGCTTGTAAGTATGTTATGCATTAAGACTGTGGGGGGGATACGTTCTTTTATTTATTTTTTTATAAATTCCCTTTTACAAAGTGTTTAGTAGAGATCTACAATCAAGCAGTCAGACTGATTGTATCTTTTTAAGTCCCTGCATTTATTTATTTATAACCAGCTAGCCTGATTGTACAGTTTCCACTTTTTATGAATAAGTAACTATTTTATTTACCCCAGAACAACCACTTGAAGGAGGGACTGTCATGGCCGTGATCGTATGGTAGTTGGATTTACAACTACTTATGCAATCAATGCCTATCACCACTGATGTGAGTTCGAATTTCGATCAGGGCAAGGTGTACAACATTATGTGATAAAGTTTGTCAATGACTTGCAAGACAGGTCGGTGGTTTTCTGTGAGTACTCCGGTTTTTTCTACGAATGAAACGGACCACTACGATATAACGGCAATATTGTTGAAAGTGGCATTAAACACCATCAAACAAAACAAACAAGCCACTTGAAGGAGAATACTCCTTTCAAAGTTGAAATATAATATTATACCACTATTTCAGATTTGTTATTGCCCATTATATACTCATTATAGATATGATGAAGTCATACCAGTAATTGGAGAAAATGTGTGTTTTTTACCATAATAAGTTGACAATGGTATTTGAAACAGATGTTAATACTCATGTGTGCTGAGTAGACAAATACTTGTTTTACAACATGTTAGGTATATTATGTAATATGTTGATTAGTTAATAATATAGTCAGTCAGTGGAAAAAAAATTGTTCTTCATTTCCAATTTTCACCTATATATTTCATATAAACCTATGTGGTTTTTTCTCTCTCAAACAAATCAATTTTTGGATTATTTTAATAACAAAAAATTCATGCATGAAAGAATAATTATATCAGTTTAAAAAAAGGTTCATAGTGTTCAACTTTTAAGTACAATTGTGGATTCTTGAAATCTGTTTTGATCTAACCTTGCCAAAGTCTAATTGAGCTTTGGTAGTGATGTTGACATCAGTATTGTCTGTTATTGGTTTTCATATTTTCAATTCTAAATGTTAAAACCCTGACATCACCTGCAAGTATCATTTAACGTATGTCCCTGACGATTTCTGTAGGAAACGTCTGTTTAGTAGATTGATGTCTGTATGAAACCATATGAATTATGATAATGGAAAATTATCTTTGTAAACAACTGCAAAAAAAAAACAAAAAAACACAACACAACTCTTTTCTAAGGCTTTATTTACTTTGTATTTACACATTGGATTAAGACTAGTGTTATGGGTGTTTAATGACATTGTCAACAATAGTTTAGGTTTAACATGACAGTCAACTTTATTGGTTGAAGATATCTGAAGGGAAAAAAACAACCTCAGACCTGACAAACTGGATGATAAAAAGTTGTTTCAAGTACACCTCACCAGAGATGAGAATCAAACTCACGACTATTGTATAGATAGATGTTAATCTTGATGACAGCGACACCTGTCTAAAACAAACCTCCTTGGGACCAACTTTTGAGTGTTCAGAATAGACTGGAGTTCAGTTTATGCAGGTTTTAAATTAATAAAGAATTTATACATTGGAACTTTATTTAAAGTTTGTTTTATTCAGGATTCTGTTTTATACAGGGTTAGATTTTAACAGGATTCTGTTTTATACAGGGTTAGATTTGATCAGGATTCTGTTTTATGCAAGGTTATATTTTAACAGGATTCTGTTTTATAAAGGGTTAGATTTTAACAGGATTCTGTTTTATACAAGGTTAGATTTGAACAGGATTTTGTTTTATACAAGGTTAGATTTGATCAGGATTCTGTTTTATACAAGGTTAGATTTTAACAGGATTCTGTTTTATACAAGGTTAGATTTTAACAGGATTCTGTTTTATACAAGGTTAGATTTGATCAGGATTCTGCTTTATACAAGGTTAGATTTGATCAGGATTCTGTTTTATACAAGGTTAGATTTGATCAGGATTCTGTTTTATACAAGGTTAGATTTTAACAGGATTCTGTTTTATACAAGGTTAGATTTGATCAGGATTCTGTTTTATACAAGGTTAGATTT
>MJUT01019669.1:173899-187857 GCA_002080005.1 Gigantidas platifrons | reverse complement strand
GGTTAGATTTTAACAGGATTCTGTTTTATACAAGGTTAGATTTTAACAGGATTCTGTTTTATACAAGGTTAGATTTTAACAGGATTCTGTTTTATACAAGGTTAGATTTGATCAGAATTCTGTTTTAAACAAGGTTAGATTTTATCAGGATTCTGTTTTATACAAGGTTAGATTTGATCAGGATTCTGTTTTATACAAGGTTAGATTTTAACAGGATTCTGTTTTATACAAGGTTAGATTTTATCAGGATTCTGTTTTATAAAGGGTTAGATTTTAACAGGATTCTGTTTTATACAAGGTTAGATTTTAACAGGATTTTGTTTTATACAAGGTTAGTTTGATCAGGATTCTGTTTTATACAAGGTTAGATTTTATCAGGATTCTGTTTTATACAAGGTTAGATTTTAACAGGATTCTGTTTTATACAGGGTTATATTTTATCAGGATTCTGTTTTATACAAGGTTAGATTTTAACAGGATTCTGTTTTATACAGGGTTAGATTTTAACAGGATTCTGTTTTATACAAGGTTAGATTTGATCAGGATTAAGGTTAGATTTTAGCAGGTTTCACTGTACCATATGATCATGGCCACAGTGACCCCTTGTTGACTTTGGTAAAACTAAAAATGTGATATAGATTATACTCGCTGCATCTCCACTAAGAATACAGAATATTACTAACAAATTGTATATTTTCATGCTGATGACCGAATTCTCACATACGTGTACTCTTCATGGAGTTCCTATTTATAAATAGATCACTGGAGGTCAAAGGTAATATGCACAGGATTACCTAAGGATGGCAATTCTAAGCAAATCATCAAGTTGTTTCTACCCCATAGTCAATGTTTTGTGACAAACATTTCCCTGAGAGGTAGATAGTTGATAAGATGTTTCTTAAAATTGTTCTAATTGATTTACAACTACTTGTTGATCAATACTAACGTTGTGAGTTCCAACCCTGTTCATGGGGAGGTGTACTTGATGCAACATTATGTGATAAAGTGTCAGTGACTTATGAAAGGTTAGTGGTTTTTTCTGGGTACTCTGGTTTCCTCCACCAATAAAACTGACTGCCACTGACTTTATAATTGAAATATCGTAAAATATCGTTGAAAGTGGTGTTAAACACCATAAACCATCTAATTGTTTCTTCTGAATGTTACATATATGTAGGTACATATACCTGCTGGTATGTTTTAGTTCTGTGGCTGTAAATCTACAGATGTTTTGGTAGATAGTTAAAATGATGGCCAGGTTCTTTTACTTGTCAAGTCTTGTTATCGAGATTGATAACATAGCTAATTTGAAGAAGATACAACCTCTCAAGAAACTAAGAGAGTAATAGAGAAGTTTAAATGAGAAAAGGAAAGTCAAGGTTACTCTGGATGATACAACAATATAGATGGTTAGTGGTTTTCTATGAATCACCATTCATTATTGGCTGTGGTTTGTAAAGTATGAAGTTGATTGTTTTTTTGCCATTTTAAAAAACAAACAAAAAACTATCGGTACTTGTTATTCGTAGTCATATAATTAGAGATACTGAAACTCCTATCATATAGTAATCCTTGACTTCAGCATATAATTCAAGTTTTCATCGTATTGTTTGTAATCCAAGGACTGGTTGTGACTTTTAGATTTTATTGCTCCAGTAATCATTACATATATTTCAGCTTTTTAAATAAGTTTACAAATTAGAATTTCAATATTCACTTGGAATTTTTTTGCCAGTTTTGGATTTATGCATTGATGATGACAATTTACAATTAACGTGAACTACTTCATTTCAGTTTAAGATGGTGTTTGACAGTGTCAGTTATGAAGAAGAAGAAAATTGTTTTCACCTAACTTTACTATGTTACTTTTTATAAGCTACTGATATGTACATCCTATACATATCATATTACGCTACTTTATTATACCCCCGCTCCACCGGAGGAGTGGTATACTGTTTTACTTCTGTTCGTCCTTCGGTCCGTCCCAAGATATTTTTCGTCACATTTTTCTCGGCAACTATTGATGGCAGAAATCTTATATCTGGTCACAAGCTTCATATGGGTATGCCATATTGTGGGAAGCATTTTTGGACCCGTCAGATTCCTACTTCCTGTTTGCCGACTTAGTTGGTTTTTATACACATTGAATATATATGCGGGGGGTATCATAAGTGAGCATTAGCTCACAGTTCATCTTGTTATTTTTTTATTTTTAACATCTGAGTTATGTCCCTTGTCCTCATGTCATCGAGGGACAGACAACAAATTACTTTCTCAAAAGAGCCATTAATTTATATATATGTTGCCTAACATATTTCATATTTACATTTTTCCAATACGGAAAAAATGATTCTGTATGTTGCAATCATCTATATCTTTGGTTGCATACTATATCACTGATGTTCAGTTAGTGGCCCTGATCATCTTACATAACTTCATTATTGGACTGTCTGGCTCCTTGGGAAATTAAATAATTTGTGTATTGGACTCTGACATTTTACAGTCAAGATTGATTTAGACAAGTCTGGAATTGTTCTGTCAATTTATGATACATGCAACTTATTATAGTCCCTTTGATTTCTATAAAACCTACAGAAAAAAATTCTTAAAAATCCAGTTTTCAAATCAACATTTTTTTTTCTAGATGTATATTAATATATGATATATACGAACTCTGACAATTAATATAAAAAATTTGGTCCATTATTAAAAAAGTTACTCATTAGGTCTCTATGTTAATTATATTTTCTGAAGTATAAAAATTTGCATGGAGGGAGTACACATAGTGTAAGAGCCCAACCATCAAAACAAAATAACAGACATGTGCTGTCAATGTATATTTCATTACACCATGTGACATAGGATATTTAAATATTAAAAGGCTACTCATCAACTGACCATTAAGGTGATTGTCAATTGTTATTGATGTCCATTAATATTTAAATGTATATGTCACATGGTACAGTCTGTTATTTGTACTCACTCCAGCCAGATTTTTACACTTCAGAAAATATAATTAACATAGAGACCTAATGGATAACTTTTTTAGTAATTGACCAAAAATTTTGAAATTAATTGTCAGAGTTCGTATATATCATATATTAATATACATCTAGAAATAAAATTGTTGATTTGAAAACTGGATTTTTAAGAATTTTTTTCTGTAGGTTTTATAGAAGTCAAACGGACTATATTATATACTTGGCTTTGTACCATACTTATTAAGGTACAAGTTAACTTTGTACCATTTTAACATTGAACAACGAATGTAAACATCAAATTTTATTGGAGACACTTGTACTATCAAAAAATCGACAAATAGATTAAAACAATACACACAAAATACTTCCATAATAACATTAGTTCCATGTCCTCACATCAGTGTTGCACCATGGCTGATCATGTTCCGATACTCTCCATTCATCACCAGTGGGTCAACTAACAAAGAAATCCTGGGGGGGGGGGCGTCAAAATTTTAGTTAGTCTGAATCTGCATGGAGAACATTTCAAAAACAGATATTCTACATAGAACCATTAGGGGAAATTTAATTGTGTATGGCATGAAGTATTCCTTAGGAATGGGGATTGAATCTTGTTACCAAAGCAAATTAAGGACACAAGATAATATATGGGTTCAAGCCCTTGGAGTCTAATATTATGCAAGAATTAAGACTCCATGGTATAGCGGAGGGGGGGTGCACTTGATGACTATGAGGACCGTTGATTGCAAGTAAAACGATCCTTTTTCTAAAAAGAATATTCTTTCAAAAGACGAAAAGTTGAAGAAGTTTTTCCTTAACCAATAATGATTTTAAATGTTATGATTTTTTCCACCCTAATTTTCCTCTTTGTTAATTTTGTATAATTTTCATTAATCAATGGAATAAATAGAAAGGTGAAGTAGGAGTCAGAAAAAAAATGTTCATTATTATCACACCCTTGCTTTTTGGGTTTCAATGTACTTTTAATTCATCACTGGAAAATAAATCTGTATATGACCAATATAAAGATGCTACATTGTATTAATTTAAATTGCTAAGATTTTAGTTAGGACAGCAGACTGAGACTGTTGTTCATATCATGTCAGAAATTCCTTTTCTCCTCAGGATTTGTTATTATTGATTGATATATTACTAGGCCCTATAATTGTTATGAATCAATTTCAAATCATCTTAAGACAACACAGAAAGTGTAAACAGGTTACGACCTTAACTTGACCTTAACTGAACCCTGTGTTTGTACATATTAAATAGAACTTGTAGATCAGATTAATATTATAAATGTTTTAATTTTATTGTTAGATTGGTGAATAGGTTGTGAAACACAAAACAAAATGTAAACAAAATATTATTAGTTCAAACAGTATTATTTATATAGAGTTCCTTGTCCTTATATTGTACAAACTTAAACATTTGTTAAAAATATAAATAATTAAAAAATGAATTAACACTTGTTATAGTATTAATCATTTTTCAATGATGATAGGCAAAACAAATTTTTTTTTTAGCTCACTTGACCCAAAGGGTATTGTCCGTCGTCCATCCGTTAACTTTTTCATATTTTAATCTACTCCTCTGAAACAACTGGGCCAAATGGAACCAAACTTTGCAGAAAACATCTATATAAGGTCCTCTATAAAGTTTCTTCATTTCGTCCCATTCCGCCAACAAATATGGCCGCCAAGGGCAATTCTTGTTTCTGATTAGCTAATGATAAAAAAATCTTCTCCTCTGAAACTGCTTGGCCAAATGGAGCCAAACTTGGCAGGAAGCATCTATGTAAGATCCTCTATAAAACTTCTTCATTTTTTTCCATTTGGCCAACAAACATGGCCACTGTTACTAAAAATAGAACATATGGTAAAATTGCAGGTTTTTAGGTAATAACTCAAAAACCGTTAATAATATAAAAAATCTGACATGGGATAAAAATGATCAGCACAGCAAGATCTACTTACCCTGCAATTTTGAAGTAAATCTGATTACCCATCTTGGGAGTTATTGCCCTTTTTTCATCAAATTTTTAAAATTTTAATATTTTTCATCCTGTATTTCAAAAACTATAAGAGATAGATATTAAGTTTAAATTGCAAAAGTGTGCAGCATGTCAAGATCTACTTACACTGTAATTTTTAAGTAAATGCCATTACCCATTTTGGAGTTATTGCCCTTTTTTCATCAAATTTTTAAATTTTAAAACTTTTCGTCTTATATTTAAAAAACTATAAGAGATAGATGTTAAGTGTAAATGCAAAAATGTGCAGCATGTCACGATCTACCTACCCTGCAATTTTGAAGTAAATCCCATTACCCATTTTGGAGTTATTTCCCTTTTTTCATCAAATTTTCAAAATTTTAATACTTTTCGTCCTTTATTTCAAAAACTATAAGAGATAGATATTAAGTTTAAATTGCAAAAGTGTGCAGCATGTCAAGATCTATCTACCCTGCAATTTTGAAGTAAATCCCATTACCCATTTTGGAGTTATTTCCCTTTTTTCATCAAATTTGCAAAATTTTAATACTTTTCGTTCTTTATTTCAAAAACTATAAGGGTAGATGTTAAGTTTAAACTGCAAACATGTTCAGCATGGCAAGATCTACCTACCCTGCAATTTTGCAGTATATCCCATTACCCATTTTGGAGTTGTTGCCCTTTTTTCATCAAATTTTTAAACTTTTAATACTGTTCGTCTTATATTTCAAAAACTATAAGAGAGAGATATTAAGTTTAAATTGCAAAAATGTGCATCATGTCAAGATCTGCCTAGCCTGCAAATTTAAAGTAAATCTGATAACCCATCTTGAAGTTATTGCCCTTGTTTCATCAAAGTTTCTAAATGTTAATACTTTATATCCTTTATTTCAAAAACTATAAGAGATAGATGTTAAGTGTAAACTGAAAACATGTTCGGCTTGTCAAGATCTACATGCCCTTCAATTTTGAAGTAAATCTTATTACCCGTCTAGGAGTTATTGCCCTTTTTTCATAATTTTTTAGCTCACCTGGCCCAAAGACATTATCTTTTATGCATAAATATAGAAAACAGTTAAGGTAATGATTGTCTCCCTTTGAAATTTGCTTCAGTATCATTCTACTTGTCAGGTGAGCGATACAGGCTCAGTGGGCTGAGCCTCTAGTTTAATGAGGACCTCAGCATCTGCTAAAAATTATACCTGTTATACCCGACATGTGTGACAACCATTATATAGTGATTATCAATTAACATTAATCTATAGGTAAGGTTTTAGAGCTCTTCATCTACTGGTAAATTAACATTGATCTATGGGTAAGGTTTTAGAGCTCTTTACCTACTGGTAAATTAACATTGATCTATGGGTAAGGTTTTAGAGCTCTTCACCTACTGGTAAATTAACATTGTTCTATGGGTAAGGTTTTAGAGCTCTTCACCTACTGGTAAATTAACATTGATCTATGGGTAAGGTTTTAGAGATCTTCACCTACTGGTAAATTAACATTGTTCTATGGGTAAGGTTTTAGAGCTCTTCACCTACTGGTAAATTAACATTGATCTATGGGTAAGGTTTTAGAGCTCTTCACCTACTCTTAATGACATATACTCAACAATACAATACAAAATATGTTTATAATTTAATGGGAAGTGTTTTCTATAGGCTTGAGAACCCTTGATATCAAAACCCTATGGAAAGTAAGATGGATTAAGTATTGATTACCCTCTCCAACCCTAGGCTAACATTTTGATAAAAGATAGTACAGTCTTTGCCTTACTTTTTGTCANTGGGTAAGGTTTTAGAGCTCTTCACCTACTGGTAAATTAACATTGATCTATGGGTAAGGTTTTAGAGCTTTTCACCTACTGGTAAATTAACATTAATCTATGGGTAAGGTTTTAGAGCTCTTCACCTACTGGTAAATTAACATTGTTCTATGGGTAAGGTTTTAGAGCTCTTCACCTACTGATAAATTAACATTGATCTATGGGTAAGGTTTTAGAGCTCTTCTAACATTGATCTATGGGTAAGGTTTTAGAGCTCTTCACCTACTGGTAAATTAACATTGATCTATGGGTAAGGTTTTAGAGCTTTTCACCTACTGGTAAATTAACATTGATCTATGGGTAAGGTTTTAGAGCTCTTCACCTACTGGTAAATTAACATTGATCTATGGGTAAGGTTTTAGAGCTCTTCACCTAATGGTAAATTAACATTGATCTATGGGTAAGGTTGTAGAGCTCTTCACCTACTGGTAAATTAGCATTGATCTATGGGTAAGGTTTTAGAGCTCTTCACCTACTGGTAAATTAACATTGATCTATGGGTAAGGTTTTAGAGCTCTTCACCTACTGGTAAATTAACATTGATCTATGGGTAAGGTTTTAGAGCTCTTCACCTACTCTTAATGACATATACTCAACAATACAATACAAAATATGTTTATAATTTAATGGGAAGTGTTTTCTATAGGCTTGAGAACCCTTGATATCAAAACCCTATGGAAAGTAAGATGGATTAAGTATTGATTACCCTCTCCAACCCTAGGCTAACATTTTGATAAAAGATAGTACAGTCTTTGCCTTACTTTTTGTCACCTACTTGCCCAAATGCCTAATTTAGAAAAAATACTATTTATTCAAACAAATTCTTTCTTAATTTTCACCTGTCCGAATCCAGTTTTACTTGTCCTGGGCTTCGGGTAAGTGGGTTAGCATGAAGACTGCAGTGGACATCAACAGTTGATGGTGAATGGACATGTCATTACTACTTTCCTAATGTTAATTGTAACAGAAAGGATAAATCTGTTTATCTCTACATGTGAAAATCTCTGTCCTGTTCTATTTTTAATGGACATGACCAACAGGATCTACAATGTTTGAGAACTCTGCAATCCTCTTGTTTAAGATTTGCCTGGATCAAAAATATCCAAGGCAACCCTATGGTTTATGATTTGCAGTAAAACATATCACAATTAAGCCTCTGGTTTCATATTTAGCTTGAGCAAAAATATCCAGGGGAACATCTGGTTTGAGATTTATCTGGAGTAAAAGTATCCCAGGTAAGCCTCTGGTTTAAGATTGGCCTTGTACTATAATGACACAAAGTAATTTACTTACCATATAGTAATACATTATGCTATATAAAGGAAGACATGCAACACTTAAATATTTTATAGGTAACTGAGACAGTTTGACAAGGTAATCAGTAAAAAAAAACTTTGTCTTGTGATAATGAAGTGTATAGATTAACCTTATTTTGAAAATTAATAGCTTTAATATGATGCTTCTGATAACGTGCAAGTCAATATTTCTGAGAAATTCATTATACTTAAGAAGGTCAATGTTGAAATATGGTAGTACAAAAAATGTAATTGATATCTGAAGGTAATGAAAAAAGATTTCAGTTTCTTTGTCATTTTATAGGATCTTGACCTTGATTCTTGGTTGTGATCATAACTTAAAGGTAGTTGGATTTACAACTACCTATGCAATCAGTGCCTAATACCATTGATGTTGGTTTGAATCTCGATCAGGGCGAGGTGTACAACTTTATGTGATTAGTTTGTCAGTGATTTGCGACATGTTGGTGGTTTTCTCCGGTTTCATCCACCAATAAAACTGACCGTCACGAAATAACTGAAATATTGTTGAAAGTGGCATTAAACACCATAAACCAAACCAAACCTTTTTTTCCCACATCTTACATGCAAATATTTCTAACATGGAGCAAAACCAATTCTAGGAAGCAAAATGTGAATACAAAATATTCAAAAAATATTTCAGCAGTTAGGTAAAATAATACTATACACTTGATTAGGTTTTGATTTGTCTACATTTCTACAAAATTTGCAAATTCATTGTTCTTTTATTATTGTCCTCAATTTATGCTTTCTTCGTCAAATTTTGTGCCTGTTTTTGTAAAGTAACAGTAACACATTTGTACACTTAAAACATCTTAATTTTTTAACAGAATTTCACCAGGTTTGATCAAGTATACAGGCAGTCATGTTTTACTAGCTTTAAATTTATATGTCAAAGTATATGCACTTTGCAAGATATTTAAGACAAAACATGTATTGGGTTTCCTGCAAGATATTTAAGACAAAAGATATCTTGGGTTTCCGTGAATGGGAACTTCGTATGGCGGAGAACAGATATGCAAAATACTTAGCAGTTTTATTTTTAGAGCATAAACCATTTTCACCTACAATTGTTATGGGAAACTCTTTTGACATGAATCTAAGGTACAAATAGACAGATTTAGGTTATCATTTCAGTGAGATTAAAAATATTAATGAACCATTTAATGAGAGTTGCCTCCCCTGATTATAATTTTTTTTATAGTACTGAGCATTTGTTAAAGCCTTCTATTTAGTGGAAACAAGTTGAAAGATTATGTTTTCCCCTCTAATGTTCAGAGGATGTTTGATCAGTAGATAGTGTTTCCTTTGTCAACAACAATAATAATGTTTTTTTGAGAAATAATAAAGTCCATAGATATGTAGTCAATACTTTTATAGGTCTACTAAAAATGAAATTTTTACTTTCTAATATGACAGATTAATCAATGAAGTTTTTATTGTGATATACATTTGTTTTTATTACTAAAGAAAATTATTTTCTTCAGATGTGTAATTACTGAGCAAAAAAACAAGAATGATATCTTTGAAAATAAAATCATAAATCATTCCTGAAAGCTACATTATTATTTTTTTTACAATATCTGTTTTAGATTTTCCCTGCAGTAATGCACTGTATCAATAATTTGCACATTTACTCTTTGTTAGTGAGTAATCATGTGATGTTGTAGCTCCCTATTATTAGTGAGTAATCATGTGATGTTGTAGCTCCCTATTGTTAGTGAGTAATCATGTGATGTTGTTGTAGCTCCCTATTGTTAGTGAGTAATCATGTGATGTTGTTGTAGCAAGCTCCCTATTGTTAGTGAGTAATCTTGTGATGTTGTAGCTCCCTATTGTTAGTGAGTAATCATGTGATGTTGTTGTAGCTCCCTATTGTTAGTGAGTAATCATGTGATGTTGTAGCTCCCTATTGTTAGTGAGTAATTATGTGATGTTGTAGCTCCCTATTGTTAGTGAGTAATCATGTGATGTTGTAGCTCCCTATTGTTAGTGAGTAATTATGTGATGTTGTAGCTCCCTTCTGACCTGATACTGAAAAAAAAACCTCCCATAAATAGTAGCTCCAGATAATATTACTTAAAATGTAATGAAGGCCATTGTTGTGTAGTTTGTCTGTAATTAGTAACTATTAGATGATGAAATGAAATTGGACAAGGTGTGTTTGTTCAAGACTTGTTAGTAAATTACACATCCTGTAGGGGCTGTCGTGGTCGGGATCATATGGTAGTTGGATTTACAACTACCTATGCAATCAGTGCCTATCACCACTGATGTTGTGAGTTCGAATCTCGATCAGGGCGAGGTGTACAACATTATGTGATAAAGTTTGTCAGTGACTTGTGGCAGGTCAGGGGTTTTCATTAGGTACTCCGGTTTCCTCCACCAATAAAACTGAACCCCATGATATAACTGAAATATTGTTAAATATCATCAAACAAACAAAGCCTTTTACACATGCAACAAAAATAAAAATATAATAACTTTAAGAGAGGTATTTCTAATCAGTATATAAGATTTGACCTGTCAATGTTGTAATAAAAAGTGATGCATTTATTGTGAACATAAAAATATCATTGTTCTATAAATAAAACAGCTTTATCTCTGTTTACCTAAACATACATTGAAGAACTTCTCTATACAAGTACAGTTAAACTTATAGTAATGGTCACCTTGAATTACCAGTCACCTGCTGTAAATGGCCAGTTTAAAACCCTCCAGACTGCTGTATGTGTTATTTTAACTCAATAAACTGTCACCTCCCTAATGTGGTCAATGGTCAGTCAAAGTTTATACCATGGTATCAGTTTTACCTGTATTTAACAGTCAGTTTTCATTCTACACTTTAAAAATAGAACTGCCAGAGAGTGTACATCATAACGTAGGATTCTGTACTGGAAATCCACTGCTATTTTGTTCCACCTCCAGATATTTCTTGGCTTTAATTATTACAGATATATTATAGAATGTAATGACCAATAATCTCTTGTAATATAATATAGTGATACATTTTGTGTATCAATCATGTTAAACCATAAAGCCAAATTCTGAAACACTTTGACAATATTACATAATAATTTGTTTTTGTTGTCACATAACATTGTTGAAGTGTTTGAGAGTTTGGCTGCATAGTTAAAGATACCTACTATTTTAAGCCATTTGCAAAATACTACTAAATTGTCCCCCCTTAAGAGAGGCCACCTCTGTTATTAGGCCACTTTTTCATTGCAGAAGATTTAGCCTTGTAAGAAGGGGGGGGCTGCTACATCACTCTCTTTAGCAGTATGACGTCAGGGTCATTTGCTGTGAAGAGATCTGATTTTGTTCCATAGCAGAGTAGAGAATGGCTCCATACATTAACATGTATATATGTGAGATTTCCTTCCATTTTGTTTTCCGATATATTGTTATGTGGTATAATTGATAAACTAATCATCGAGCAGCTGTTTTAGTTTCTCCTTGCCATTGTTTAATGTATTAATTTATTCCTAATTCTGCAATTTATTTTTTTCAAGTGCACTTTATAAACTGAGGTCAATGAACAACTTAACCTTTTTATGCTTCAAAAACAAATTGAAAATTCTTAAATTTGCATGAAACAAAATAAAATAGATAGAAAAAATTATGAATTGTCACATCAGAAAAAAAAATAACATTAAAATTCGAATCTAGAATTTCTATTTATAAAGATCGTATAAATGTCAATTTATATTTAACATTGTATAATACAGAAGATCGTTTTATTCAGTTGATAGTGAACCATTTTTACATGTAAAGAAAAATATTATGCAATTCTTTAAATAAAAGGTTAAAAATGTTATATTAAGGTCATAGTAATATTGTTTCCAAAAGTTCAAAGAGGTTTTGTGATGATTATTAAATTAAATTGTTGTTTCTGCCTGGAAGATGCTATGTCAAACAGTCATTTGGATATTCTTTAATTATCTTGGAGATATTCTAGTTGTCTACTTAGTAGATATTAAATTGTGTAATAGACAAAGATATGCCAGTGATATGAATTATGATTGTTATATTATATGTCTATTAGGGCAGTGTCTTTGTTCTGTCCTCAGTTATATGGGTTCTCTGGTGATTTTTTTATGGGTCAGACTATAGAGTTGCCTAGTAACTACAGAAAGCCTGACTGAGAACCATTGTTATTGCCATGTTTGGATATTGCAACACTGTTTCCAAGGCAAAAACAACTTTTGTAGACTTAAAGAAGACACTTTCTAGCTGCTGCAAAAGGCTAATATTGTCATCCCTACCCACCTCTCCAGACAAAGTACATGTGAACTTGACCAGAGTCTGTTAAAAGTTGTTGCCTCTGTTGTCTTGTTTCTCCCTCCTTTCTGTATATAATATAACATTTATTGTTGAACTTATTTTCATCCTGAATATGCTTGAAATATTGTGGACAAAGAAATTGTCAAAAATAAATAGAGCTATAAATGCAATATTGTGCCTTCAGAAAAATGTAGAGATATATTCAGTGTTAATAAAAAAAAATATAGCAGTGAAGGTTGACAACATAATTAATCACAACAATAATATACAGATCTGAACATGGAACAGGCACAAAAGAGTGGCTGAGTTAAAGATTCCTCTGTCAGACCTCAAATGTAGATCCTGGCTCGGTACAGGCACAAAAGAGTGGCTGAGTTAAAGATTCCTCTGTCAGACCTCAAATGTAGATCCTGGCTTGGTACAGGCACAAAAGAGTGGCTGAGTTAAAGATTCCACTGTCAGACCTCAAATGTAGATCCTGGCTCGGTACAGGCACAAAAAAGTGGCTGAGTTAAAAATTCCACTGTCAGACCTCAAATGTAGATCCTGGCTCGTTACAGGCACATAAAGGTGGCTGAGTTAAAGATTCCACTGTCAGACCTCAAATGTAGATCCTGGCTTGGTACAGGCACAAAAAAGTGGCTGAGTTAAAGATTCCACTGTCAGACCTCAAATGTAGATCCTGGCTTGATACAGGCACAAAAGAGTGGCTGAGTTAGATTCCTCTGTCAGACCTCAAATGTAGATCCTGGCTCGGTACAGGCACAAAAAAGTGGTTGAGTTAAAGATTCCACTGTCAGACCTCAAATGTAGATCCTGGCTCGGTACAGACACAAAAAAGTGGCTGAGTTAATGATTCCACTGTCAGACCTCAAATGTAGATCCTGGCTCGGTACAGGCACACAAAGGTGGCTGAGTTAAAGATTCCACTGTCAGACCTCATGTAGATCCTGGCTTGGTACAGGCACAAAAAAGTGGCTGAGTTAAAGATTCCTCTGTCAGACCTCAAATGTAGATCCTGGCTTGGTACAGGCACAAAAAGGTGGCTGAGTTAAAGATTTCACTGTCAGACCTCAAATGTAGATCCTGGCTTGGTACAGGCACAAAAAAGTGGCTGAGTTAAAGATTCTACTGTCAGACCTCAATCTTGTGAACATAGAAATGTAGATCCTGGCTAAGTACTGGCATAAAAACGTGGGTGAGCTATGCTGGTCAATGGCATCCTAACCATCCCCTTTTGATATCTAGCTGTCAAACTGAAATAAAACAAAACAATAATAAACCTGCAGTCAGTTGCCTAATCATGTTTTGTTTGACTTATTTTCTAAATTTATATAAAAATTGAAAACAAAACATGTACATGAAATACAGTTGGAAATGATGGTGTTTTGTTGTTCATTTTTGTATTCATTTTCCATAAATCTGTTTTGTGTTTCATTACTATTACTTCAGAGGTGACAATACTTGTTGATGGTTTGTTCAGTTGTTTATTGAGGTGACAATACTTGTTGATGGTTTATTCAGTTGTTTATTGAGGTGACAATACTTGTTGATGG
>MJUT01019669.1:162663-173530 GCA_002080005.1 Gigantidas platifrons | reverse complement strand
ATTTTCCATAAATCTGTTTTGTGTTTCATTACTATTACTTCAGAGGTGACAATACTTGTTGATGGTTTGTTCAGTTGTTTATTGAGGTGACAATACTTGTTGATGGGTTGTTCAGTTGTTTATTGTTTATCATTAAGATATACAGTAGATAAACGTTTAGTAAGAGTGAAAATACTTCATTACTAACTGAAAAAAAAGAATGGTTCTGAGTCTACAGACTTTATAAATCTGCATTTAGTGAGTGTATGCCTCATAAAACAGCCAAGAATTGGGGATATGCACTTACTAAATTGGTTGATTTTTATTTGCATACTGGAAATATTAATTGTATGAATCTGGTAAATTATTGGAAAATGAAGGAAGGGCATTTTATGTGTTTTCTGGAACACTATTATTGATTAGCTTAGACAATACTTTTGTCAGATTTTCTGATAGTTTTGTTTCGCAGTAATATCACTTTGGTGGTGATTTAATTGATGTTTTGTGATTTCAACAATCCTATAATTAAAAATAAAAATAAAAAAAAGTCTTGAAAATGGTACTTGTATCGTATTAACACATTTGTCTGCCTAAGAGATTCGTTTGAAGGGAAGCAGATAAGTGTACTTGTTGGTGAAGTGCAAAAAAAAGTCATCAATGTTTCCAATGATTTATTGGACTTGTGAAAATCGTAGAAAAGGAGATCAGGAATGATGGATACTTATAATTAGATATCAGATTTATTTTAAAATAATATAAAGATGTATTTCTTGTTGTTTAAATACAATACACTAGAACTATGATTTATTACAAAATTTCACAAAATTCTATAAAATTACAAATATTAAAAGTTCTAACATTATTATGGTAAATATGAAATAGATTTTGAACGATAAGAGGCAGTGAAAATCTGCCAACCAGAAAGTTGTTAGAATTTACATGGCCATATTTTCAGGAAAACTGCTCCTGGCCCTTGGCTGTGAGCAATCCTCATTAAATAAAGAATAAAAAAATATATATATTTCTTGTAAAATAAAACGCTTGAAAAAAAGATTGTTCTTTAACTTTAAAACACTCTATTAAACTGTGAGGTGAAGGATATTGATAAACGTGACGTTTTTTATTAAACTGTGAGGTGAAGGATATTGATAAACGTGACGTTTTTTAACTTTGAATTTCACCGAAGTTTCAGATACAGACTTTCATTTATGAAGTGCTTTTAGACATTATTTTTTTTGGGGTGGAGGTGGGAGATAATTTGTCTTTCACAGTTGAATCTAAACCACATGTATTTCATTTGTTTGTTTCTTTGATGGAGATGACCTGACATTACAAAAGGCTAAAACATTAAGAATTGAATCTATGTTGGTGGTATGACTAGCAACAACACATCAGCTGATTGGCAGATTGCCATAGTGATGAATCTGATAATAGTAAACAAATCTACTGGTTACTACTAGATCTGTCTGAAAACAAAAGTGTGATTAAATATCAATAAAAAAACAAGGAATTTTAACTATGTATAGGTGGTTGTCTACATAATCCATAGAACCATATGACCTATTGTCATCACTTTATGTCTGACACTGCTGCTGCTAAAGAGGGAGAGAGTTAGTACAGTTATTGATGTTCCAGGTCAAAAGGAACTAAAGTACTGACCAGTCTTTTGAATAGGACATAATTTTCTTTATTGTTGTATTTAAGCCTATGTTATTGGTTAGTAAAAGGTTTTTTAACCCTGTACAACTGTCATTTACCTCATACTTTTGTCATACTTATGGGAGAAGACTTCATAAGTTGGCAAAACTTGTGTCCTATCCCTTTTGTTAATTTAACAAATAAAATCATCATAAACTACTCTTGTCATAAGCCTCTGTTCAGCAGCTTTAACATTATTCTTTCTCTGTATGTATAGTGTGTTTTTTTTTATATCATTTTGTGAAAATTTTGAATATTAATATGAAAATAATGTTACATTTGAATTTAAACATTAATATTAAAGTAAATCACCTTTAACTTAATTACAATGTTAATTCTGTTGGTGAAATTACGTTTTGGAAAGAACTAATTTCATTTTGATTTTTTCATTTAGAAGATGGTAAAAAAAACTGTCAACATTTAATTTCATTTAATGATATGTGGAAACAACAAAATATACATGTCCAGATGAAATGCATAACTATTAGTGAGATGTAAAATCGTTTGACGATGCTGATTAAAACAAGCTACACATGTACTGCTCCACTTTATAACATGCTCTAAGCAATAAACTTTTCAAAAGAAATTTCAAGAGAACATCCTTCAGAATTTAATGTAAATATTGGTGTTTTTTTTGTTTTTTTTTATAGATATAAACAGATGTGTATTTTTTTTTTAATTATTATTAAATTTCACATTAGAAATTATTTATAATGTTTCAAAGAGTTGTGTCAAGCCAGTGTTTTACATTTTGAAGGTTTATGCTTCCTAACAAATGTTTTTAAAGCCAATATTAAATGTATTTATTAAATAGCATTAATTACCATTAAGTGTACTCTAATTTTGTATCATTTTTGTCAGTCTTGTATACACATATATGGGGGAAATAGTTTTTTTGACAATATTTTGTGTATTTTGTCTGTGTTTTTAGCTCACCGGTTTCCTCCACCAATAAAACTGACTGCCATGATATAACTGAAATATTGTTGAAAATGGTGTTAAACACCAAAAACCAACCAAATCATCAACACAATGCTGTCCCAAGAGGGTGTTGAACATACATGCTTGACCCATCATGACAAGTAAATTATTTTAATGATATTCAAGAAAGTTTCATGGTAATGGACAAATCTTTTCCTAGTTCTAGGGAGAGCATTTGGTCTGATTTTGTCAACATGGGGTGGGGATATATATATCAGGTCATACAACATCAAATATTATGACAGATTTAGCAAATCAGTACTGAATTTCCTTGGAAAAAAATATAATAGACAAAATGTAATTGTCACAAAATAATAAATGTGAATTTGTGTTTTCAGGTCATCCATGTCCTCAGACGACAGTTCTAGTAGTGAATCTGGAAATGAATCGGACAGTAGTTCAGATGACAGTGACTCCTCATCAGAGGAAGAAGAAGAAGAAGAAGAGGATGAAATCAAAGCGAAAGTGAAAGTAGAAAAATTAAGAACTCCACCCAAATCACCAATTCAGGAGAAGGTAAGTTTTTTAAGATAAAACTTGAGTTTAAAGGAGAATTAATTATAGAAAGATTAAACTGATTGTCAACAATTCCATCAATATCAACAAACCAAACAATCACCTCTCACCTTTACTCACTGAACACTAGAAAGGGACCGATAAATGATGTATGGTTTAAACATTTTGCAGAGAGTTAAAAGGAGTAAAATGTGACATTGAACAAACTCCTGACTTTTGACTAACAATCTGTAAGGGAGGAAAGTGTGAATAGGTATCATACTACAATATCTCACATGCTGGAGTAGACAAATTGTTTTTGTCCTGTCCATCCATTACAAAATTTGTGTGTTCAACTGCTCGTACTTTTTATCTAAATGAGCTACACACCTGATTTCAGAGGTATGTAAAAATTGTCTCCATCTTTCAGAATGCAGTACATTTGTATTGAGAACGCCTGACAGCATGCAGTAAACATTGCACTGCTCAACTTAATGTTATGAAAACATGGGCAGTTGTTTCTTAATATAATTAATTGTCATATTTTGAGTATGATTTTAAAAATTAAATCATTATAAATTATTGTTATTTTTATTTACTATTGATTCTTCATATATGATGCACAAATATTCTTATCTTTGGTATTGGAAAATCGCTCATGGATGCAGGGAAATACGGTCGGTCAATAAAATTAAACCAGTGTTCAGTTGTCTATAGGACCACAATTCTTCAGATCCACAATATGTATTTCTGTGGACCTGATTTTCCAATGAACTTTCTATCATTGTTTGTCAGAACTGTCAATGATACCAACTCCATACGTTGTATTGTAAATAAGAACACAAATAGCTATATGATTAAGTCTATGTTCTTTTTTCAGACTTCCAATTCATTGACATGGTCCCTGGGAAATTTTATGTCAAAGGTCGGTGGTGATAAATATCCAAAACCACCGTCGGTTGGGTCAGATGATCGCAATGACAATGATGAACTTCTTCAAGATATCGTAGAAAAAATCATCAAATCCCCTGGTGAATCCTTCACTGCCAATAAAACTCCAAACAGTATTGAAAAGTCACCATATCAGGAGCCTCATTCTCACTCGAGTAGTCAAGGAGATTTTCATAGTCCACCTTCTGTACAATCCACTCCATCAAAATCATTGAAAAATGGGATCACTCCGAGTAAAAAATCAAGTAGTGATAATAGTGATAGTGAAATAGACGTCGTCAATACTCCGCTGAAAAAAGTGTCTTTATTGTCTCCCCTTGACCAAGGCGTGGCTAAGTGTTTAAACTTTGATTCTCATTCTAATAGAGAAAGAATTGAGAATGTTCGGAATAAAAGGCAGAGTTCTGATGGGAGTATTCTAGGAAGTTTAAGTAGTGATAATGAGGAAGAGGAAACAATCGATAACGATAATAATAACGATTCTATGTGTAATCTGCAGGAAATAATACATTCAGTAGGAACAAACCGGGTTCCCTTGTCTCCTATACCACATGAACCAGAGAAAGTTCCCAAAAATTCTCCCTGTGTTAAAACAGATGTAAATAAAGACTCCCTAAAATATAATGACGGGAAACCATCAATAGTTGTTCGCCTTGATTTAAAAAACTTTGTACATTTGTTTAAAGACAGAATTAAAAAATCACCATATCGAGATAAAGTTGGAATTGATTCAAAGTGTAAAGAGGAATCGCAGAAATCGCCATATCCAAGTGTTGATAATCGCCTACCCTTGAATAATCTTGAGTCAAGCTTTCAGGATAAAACTGCCAATACTGAACCTGTAGAAATGGATTTAGATACTGACTCTGAAATGGCCAACGGTCATATTGAGGATTATACTAACAGTGTATCAACTTTATCATCCACGACTCGGAATTTTAGTGATAATAAGTGCTCCAAATATAGTGATAAAATTAGCATTAAACGCAAGCAAAATGAAGCTGATAAATTATTCTCTAAAAGACGGAAAAGCATGTCCAAGACAACTAATAGATCAACAGAAACTGCTCAAAAAGAGTAAGTGTTTTGGAAGTGTATTTTTGTTGGATTTAATTTGTTTCATATATCTTATAAATGGATTTTTTAGGTAAGTTTTGTGTTGTAGATGGGTACTATGACAAGATTCAAGAGGACTAAAAGGGACCAATGCTTAAAATAGATACAAATGTCCAAAATACAGTCAGTCCAACATAGCACATTATTGTGTCCAACAGTTTACTTTGGCAAGCAAAATACTGGGTCCACATTTGCCTTCAATATACATGTACATGTACACTTGTTGATATGCTACCGTCATATCTTGGTGCACCCCACTTGTTGATATGCTACCGTCATATCTTGGTGCACCCGACATAGCCCTTTCATGGTACATTTATGGTAAGACATCACTACACCAGCCAATCAGTCAAAGTGGTGCATACTGGAACAAAGTAGCTTTACTTTCATTTTACATTGATTTTATTTATAATTGAACGAATTTCATTACAAATTATACCTTGATCTGATTCAGAAATCATTAAGGTAAAATGAGACCAAAATCAATACTTTCTATAGGGAGTATTTATTTTTATGTGAAACTGTCATGATCACTCATTACGACATAAGATATAGTAATTTTATAGGTACAGTAAGCAGGATTGTTGACCATTCTGTTTAATATTATTTAGGGAAGGTATTACACTTTGAGACAATGACATTGCCACTAACAGTGAAAGTAAGAAATAACACTTTGAAACAATGACATTTGCCACTAACAGTGAAAGTAAGGTAAATTCAAAGTTTTCTAAAATGTTATTATTGAATTTGATTTGTTGGAATCTTGGCACAAACCTCTCGCTGAATAATATTACTAGAAGTAAATACAACTGATCCCTCGTATTTGAACCAGATAATATATCACTCATTCAAACTTTTTAGTGATAGAACTTAAATACATAAACAAGATATAAACCTCTGTGATCAAATTCCTGCAAAAATAAACAAAAATAAAAACTAGTGAATTTTATAAGCCCACAGTCTTATACCACTCGCTTAAATGTGAGTGGATATATACATCCCGATCCTTTAGACTTGCTATAAGTCTCAATGTAATTTTTGTTCTTTTTTATAAAAAGTTTTGCTATGAAAATACAGTGATATACCTCATGTAATATCCACACTTGTTACATTGATCAATCTGTTGTACACAAAAAAAATATAAAAAAACCACAGAAAAAGTAAACATGAACAGGAAAATAATTTTTTGGAACATTAATCATGCTCGAAGGTTGCATAAATAAAATTCTGTTTACAGTGTATAAGTAATCTATTACTACCAGCATGACCAGAGACATTTAAGTATTAAATTGTTATAGATCTGTGTCACTGCAATCTATATATCAAAGTTTTTTTTTTAAAGCAGAATGTTGATTGGCTTAAGCCAAAAAAAAAAATGTGTGTTTCCGATCGACCGACCGACACTAAAATTTTACCGCCGACCCTAACATTTTTTATGCCAAAAAAAAATCATAGATCGGCAAAATCCGGAAATTCGTGTCCGTTTCCGTGTTTGTTTCCTTAATTGAAAGATTTATTAAAGACCGGTTTCCTGTTTGAATTTTCTTCATTTCCTTGTACATTTGATCGATGTTTAGAACCAGTATTATAATAAGCTGTAGTAAGAAAGAAACACAAGTTTGTGTGATTTTAAAGGAAGGAGCATACTTGTAGGTTTAAAAAAAAAAAAAAATTGAAGACCATGCAATCGGAAAAACACACATCCCTTTTTTTTGGTCCTACAGTTAAAGATTTATGTAATATTTCTTTATAGCTAACTCTTCTTTTGACTGATCCATATAATTATCATCTGTCTCAACAAAAGTAGCAGACGACTCTTCCCTTTATCACCTATTGACACAAGCCAAAAATAGCAGAGCACTCTTCCCATTATCACCTATTTACAGAAGCCAAAAATAGCAGACGACTCTTCCCTTTATCACCTATTACACAAGCCAAAAATAGCAGAGGACTCGTTCCTTTATCACTACAGAAGCCAAAAATACTTTAAATAGCAGACGACTCTTCCCTTTATCACCTATTACAGAAGCCAAAAATAGCAGAGAACTCTTCCCTTTATCACCTATTACAGAAGCCAAAAATAGCATAGGACTCTTCCCTTTATCACCTATTACAGAAGCCAAAAATAGCAGAGCACTCTTCCCTTTAATCACCTATTACAGAAGCCAAAAATAGCAGACGACTCTTCCCTTTATCACCTATTTACACAAGCCAAAAATAGCAGAGCACTCTTCCCTTTATCACCTATTTACAGAAGCCAAAAATAGCAGACGACTCTTCCCTTTATCACCTATTACACAAGCCAAAAATAGCAGAGGACTCTTTCCTTTATCACTACAGAAGCCAAAAATACTTTAAATAGCAGACGACTCTTCCATCACTACAGAAGCCAAAAATACTTTAAATAGCAGACGACTCTTCCCTTTATCACCTATTACAGAAGCCAAAAATAGCAGAGGACTCTTCCCTTTATCACCTATTACAGAAGCCAAAAATAGCAGATGACTCTTCCCTTTATCACCTATTACACAAGCCAAAAATAGCATAGGGCTCTTCCCTTTATCACCTATTACAGAAGCCAAAAATAGCAGACGACTTCCCTTTATCACCTATTTACACAAGCCAAAAATAGCAGAGACTCTTCCCTTTATCACTTATTACAGAAGCCAAAAATAGCAGAGCACTCTTCCCTTTATCACCTATTACAGAAGCCAAAAATAGCAGAGGACTTCCCTTTCTCACCCATGACAGAACCCAAAAATAGCAGAGGACTTCCCTTTCTCACCCATGACAGACCCCAAAAATAGCAGAGGACTTCCCTTTATCACCTATTACAGAAGCCAAAAACAACACAGGACTCTTCCCTTTATCACCTATTACAGATGCCAAAAATAGCAGAGGACTTCCCTTTATCACCTATTTACAGAAGCCAAAAATAGCAGAGGACTTCCCTTTATCACCTATTTACACAAGCCAAAAATAACAGAGACTCTTCCCTTTATCACTTATTACAGAAGCCAAAAATAGCAGAGCACTCTTCCCTTTATCACCTATTACAGAAGCCAAAAATAGCAGAGACTCTTCCCTTTATCACTTATTACAGAAGCCAAAAATAGCAGAGCACTCTTCCCTTTATCACCTATTACAGAAGCCAAAAATAGCAGAGGACTTCCCTTTATCACCTATTACAGAAGCCAAAAACAACACAGGACTCTTCCCTTTATCACCTATTACAGAAGCCAAAAATAGCAGAGGACTTCCCTTTATCACCTATTTACAGAAGCCAAAAATAGCAGAGGACTTCCCTTTATCACCTATTACAGAAGCCAAAAATAACAGACATTACACAACATCAAAATCAATGAAAATGGTGCTTTTAATTAGGGTAGGGTTAGGTTTGGCTTATGCCTCACCACTTTCCGTGAGGATTATAATTAGGTCAGCCATAGATACCGGTAATCATTGTCCCTCTCCTTTACTTTTACATATTTATACTTTTCTTTTAATTAGGGCTAGGATTAGGTTCGTCTTGTGCCTCCCGTTTCCGGCGAGTCTGCCTGTAAAACCACCATTTCTGACCTTTCTAATTTTGGACTGAAAACATAAAATTTGGCTTCTAGTATTTGCTGTTATCTCTAAAATATTGTATGATCTATTACTTTCTCTTGAGGGGGACAATTCTATGACATTTTACTATCTCAGAACATCTGAAATCTGGTCTCATAATAAGGGTGCATATATATATGTGGTGGCGTTTAGTTGGAGGGGCTTTATAAGATGAGGTAATATTTTGAATGTGATTTTTGTTTGTTGGTTAATTCATTATTTCTTTAGACTTTTTCCATTCATGAACAAATTATGAATTTTAAATTACCACTGCATTTATATTTTTTTTACAATAGGAAGTGTGTAATGTACAAGTCATAACATAGTCTTTTTTCTTGTAGTAATTTAGCCATGAATGAATGTCAAGCTCTTTTCTCCAAATCATGGTTTAGGAGAGTTTGATTACATGATTTAAATAATCCCATTCTGTGTCTCTTGTCTATAAATACTGATGACCTAATTAGAAATTTTTCTACAAACAGTCAATAAATATGTAGGTCATGCCCTATATTGTCATCATAGCACAATTTACAACAGATACACCCCATAAACTTTTTACATTTATCTGTTCAATGTATAAACTAACAAAAAAAGTGACATTCAATCCATACACATGCATATTTAATAAAACTGTTAATTTTTTTTCTGTTCAATATATACGATTTTCGTGTTTAATATTAAAATTGGTAAAACGGTGAACGGCCAGTCCCTAGGTATGAACTAAAAAATGCTTAAAATGTCAATTTTATAACTTTAATCAACGTAATTAACAGACTAAAGTTGATAGCTTTGTATCCTCTGTACGAATCACTGAATCAACCTCATTAATTATGCAAAAATGTGATCCCAGCATGGCCTGCGATGACCTCGACCTGACCAAAAAGAATCATGGAAGCTGAGTGGATGTTTTATCAACAATGCAATATTTATTAATAATAATAATAATAATAATAATAATAAATTCTTTATTTATAGAGGGTTACACAGTTAGTTAATAACTAATCTTCCCTGAGGCCCTCATTGACATATTTCAACATACATTGTAAAATACACTATACAAAAGTTACACACAAGAAGCAATACATTGTAATAAGTATACACAAAAAGATTTTGTAAATATTTAATGGTAATTTAAGGTACATCATCATTTAAAATGAGACTTAACTTTACTTTTAAATGCATTATGAGAGGAAGCTTGCCGTATCAAAAACGGAAGTTCATTCCATAGCTTTGGTCCAGAGTATGTAAAAGTTTTCTTAAAAAGTTCAGTTTTTGCCTTTGGGATTTGTAATTTTTCACTTACAACATTTCGGAGAGAGTAAGGATTTTTATCAGACAAGTATTGGATTTTATTTTTTAAATATACAGGTGCTTCATTCTTTAGACATTTTGAAACAAGAAGATATTTATGGTATTTGATTCTTTGTTCAATACTCATCCATCCAAGTTGTTTAAACAGAGGTTCAGATGGTGCTATGGGATCTTGATCTAATATCAATCTTGCTGTTTTTTTTTGCAATTTAAGAATGCGATTTAGTCCCTCATTTGAACAATTTCCCCAAACAACACAGCAATAATCAATTAAAGGCAAAATATAACCCGAATAAAAAAGTTGCCTTGATTCAAGATTTAAATATTTCTTAATTTTTGAAAGAAGGTAGATTTTTGATGATATTTTAGAACAGATTTGATCAATTTGATTTTTCCAATTTAAATTTGAGTCAATTTTGATTCCAAGTAATTTTTCACAAGAGGAATGTTGTAATTGTTCAGAATGAATTGTCAAAAATAGTTCTTCATTT
The DNA here is from genome assembly GCA_002080005.1 of Gigantidas platifrons. Classification (NCBI taxonomy): domain Eukaryota; kingdom Metazoa; phylum Mollusca; class Bivalvia; order Mytilida; family Modiolidae; genus Gigantidas; species Gigantidas platifrons. Next base: position 162,902 of record MJUT01019669.1, on the reverse strand, counting down.
TGAAATGCAAGTTTTTGCTTTGTTCCAACTGTCATACATTTAGTTTTATTACAATTTATAAACATATTATTATCCTTGTACCACAATTCAATTCTATTCAAGTCTTCTTGGACTTTAGTTTGTATGTCTGAAATATTTTTCCCAGAAATGTGTATTGTAGAATCATCAGCATACATATCAGTGTTGCAATTTGAGATACTTAAAGGCAGGTCATTTATATATAAAATAAACAATAAAGT
>MJUT01019669.1:134972-162140 GCA_002080005.1 Gigantidas platifrons | reverse complement strand
TCCTTGTGATTTTGAACCAAAAAATTGATATTGGTAGATTCCTGAAATATTGCTTACATGTATATGGTGACATAAACTGAAAATGCTAGGTTCTAGTCTGTTTCTAATTTGGTTTCCAATTCATGTTGTTTGAATTTTGTTTTACCATGTTCACTGTGTTTTAAAAAAATGTTTGACAATGTTTTTCTGCAACATAAAAATTTTTTGAATTGCCAAGTGCAAGTAAACACTCAAGTTTTATATGCATATCAATGTTTTTCGTGCATCACAAATTAACTTCATTCTCTTAATCTTCTGTGTGTATGATCTTTTAAATGTAGGCTTTAGTTTGACATTTAAATAATAGGACCTTGGTCGTGTTTTGGCACATTAAAACACATTAAAAGTTATATTCAGTTTAGTAGTTACAATATACAACAATAACTGAAATATATTAATGCTCTGATAAGACTTAACTATTTTCCGATTAATAATCGATTATGCCCTTCCGATTATTGCCGATAATCGATTATGAAAATTTTCCGATTCTCCATCACTACTCTCAATACAGATATGTGATTTTATAACACACACTACAAGAAGTTTGAAAAATTATTTTTAGAAATGACCGCTGAGGCACGGTAGAGGGAAATTGTTATGTAAACAGTTATATCATGAGTTCCTGAGTTCAAAGAATCCTTTAAACTTGTCCAACGGTCATCCTCCTTCCCTATATTTATCTTGGATTTCGCATATCTTGCTATAACTTCTTTACAATTTCTTTTGCGAGCCGAATCTGTCAATGTAGCAGGTCTACCAAGTTTCGTTTTTGTTTTGGATGACATGTTGTATTATTGTGCGCTTGCGCAGACATAAGGTCAAGCCTTAGGTTATATGAATATAGGGGGTTATATATATATATAGAAATCGATTTTTTGTCACTGACAAAAAGTCACGAACTCTTGTTTCAAGTAAAAAATCATTGACAAGGGGTTACCGTACCTTTGATATAAAATCATATATTTTTTTTTATTTAATTGCTGAAGGCATATATTTCCCTGATAAAAGTGAAATGCATTTTTAAACGAAAATCGTAGAACCTATCTGTTTAACAATATCTCACTTGAAATTAAAAAAACTCAGAATTTTTCACAAAGAATCAAACATTCTACTGGTGGACACAGTGTGAACATTTTTATCTTGGTTTACTATGTATACAAGTGTGAAATGTAAATAAAGATAAAAAAAAAAACAATTAATGGGCTGCAGTGTATTGCTGTTAGATATAAATGGAAGAAAAAATTATAAACAAAAAATACATGTACCACACTGTCTGAACAGTTCCAAAATCTAATAGAAAAATCTTAGAATGAGTCAAAATTAATAGCCCTAACACACAAATACATGACCACTCAACACTATCCCAGCTTGGTGCAGGAAAAAAATAGTCTTAAATAGATTTATTATGTTAGAATGAAACCGAACCATGAATAAACCAGAATCCTCTATTAATAGAACTTTAAATAATGTCCCAATGTAAGAAATATTTGTTAATTTAACCTGTATAAACAAACCAACCACCTGTCTATTCTGAACACAAACTGGGTCCAAGCTAAGGAGGTTTGGTTTAGACAGTTTCCACAGTATATAATAATCAAGTGAATAAAATCATACAGGATTTATTTCTGTGACTGTGGTCTTGAATTAGCTTACAGTACCTTGGTGATATCTTTATAATTAGCTTACCTTTGTAATATCTTTTTGTAAGTATACAATATGATTGGCAATCATATGATAAAAAGAATCATAAATAAGTAATTATAATGTTAAATACATTACAAGTAGTGCCATACAGAATCGATTTCACAGTTTCACAAAAATGAATCCAATTTTCTTGTTGACTGGTTATATATTACACATGTACAGTATATACTGACTTGAGTGCATGTCTAGGTTATATAGACTAGTATAGGAAATGTTGGCAGTGAAAATGAGTACCTACATTTTGTATTTATGTTATCAGCTCAACCCCCTCAAATATCATGCCAAATACCTGACTGAACCTTGTTGTGTAATATGTACACACAGTATATATGTATGTAAATGATATTGCAGTGTACATGTACGTACATGTAGTATCTCATGTGCACATTATACAGAAGCTTTCAGAATCCCCCCCCCCAAAAAAAACCATGTACATGTACATTGTATTTCCTAATTTTGAAACTCTTAAAGAGTCATTTTAGCAACATTTTCAACAGAGGGTTGCCATAACTATTTTCTGAAACCCACTTCTTCCATATTTGTCCACCCAGAAATTTTGCAAATTGTTTCTTAGTGTTTGTACACATATAGAATTTTGCAATGAAGCATTATTGGGAGACATCAGAGTTATAATTTATAGAATCAGTGCACACGTTTCAGAATTCACGAAATTCGTCAGTCCTGTCAGACATGACCAGCAAAATTTGGGCAGAATTTGTTATGAACACAATATTGGTATTTTGCCATAGAAAATTAATGAGTACTGACATTTTTTTCACAAGGACCTGGCACCAAAACCATGATGCAATTTTGTGAACTCTGACCTTTAAGTTTCACCTGTGCATATTTTCTATGATTGCTATACCTTTCTGCCATTTTATTATAAAATTGTTTAAACATATGCAGTGTGTGAAACTAAATTTTGTGGTATCATAGACCAATCTCTATTTTACATAGACCTCCCTGTACATTATATATAAAATTTTGAAATTTTACATAGACCAGCTTGATTTTACATAGACATTGTCTATAGGTCTACTGCTAATTTCGCACACTGCATATGTTATTGTCCATTTGTCGTTAAATATGACAATAGAATATGTTTAAACTAATAATTATTTATTGAATATATATATTATTTCTGGAAAACTGCACACCATTTTGTCATATTTGATTGTTTTAAAAGTATATTGTTGAATAGCTCTGTAACAAGTTCAAGTGAGCAGTGTTACATGTACAATGTACATGTATATTCATTGTGAGAACAAGTTATAAAGGTGATACTGGTGTGGGCCTAAGGGTGGAAATGTAGATTGCCAGTATAAAAGTGATACAGGGGTGGGCCTATGTGTAAGGGTGGAAATGTATAGATTGCCAGTATAAAGGTGATACAGGGGTGGGCCTATGTGTAAGGGTGGAAATGTATAGATTGCCAGTATAAAGGTGATACAGGGGTGGGCCTAAGGGTGGAAATGTAGATTGCCAGTATAAAGGTGATACAGGGGTGGGCCTAAGGGTGGAAATATAGATTGCCAGTATAAAGGTGATACAGGGGTGGGCCTATGGGTGGAGATGTAGATTGCCAGTATAATGGTGATACAGGGGTGGGCCTAAGGGTGGAGATGTAGATTGCCAGTATAATGGTGATATAGGGGTGGGCCTATGGGTGGAGATGTACATTGCCAGTATAATGGTGATACAGGGGTGGAAATGTAGATTGCCACAGAAATAAGAGGATGTTATTATAATTAATGAAGAGGTTAACAGTTCACCAACAACCAATCAAAACCCACTTTTACTGGCTTGTTTTACTGGCATGGTTATTTATTGATAAATGTATGATGCCATTTTATTCAAGTTCTAGTGATACTGCTGAACATGAAGGTGTCCCTCTTATAAAGCCACTCCCTCTGTAATGAGTGACCTCTCTGGAGGGAAACATTACAGTAATATTTTACCCTCTCTGTGTATTTGAAATGAATTAAGATATATGGTCTTTGATAAGAGTGGCCTTATGCATGTAAGAGGTTGGGAATGTGCTGTATACAGTGTATGTATATTACAATTTACTTTAACATGGTTTTGTTATAATCAAAAGATCATGAAAATATTGTGATCATAATTTTTTGCAGGAAAAACAGTCATGAAGACGACCATAAGTGGGACAGGAAACATCCCCATCGGTCAGGCAGTACAGACCGTCTTAGAAATAGTAGTAGTTCTAGTCAAACAGATACAGATAAACCATCCGAGTTTGAACTGGTAAATAATAGTGTAGTCTTTACTTATTATTAGATATTAATTCTGACTTTGTAAATAATGCAGTGAATAGTGAGGAAAATTAATATTGCAAAAAGAAGGTTAGGATACCACCATATTTTTATGCTATATAATAAGAGTTCATGTTTGTTGTTAACTTTTTAAGTCGCCCCTCCCCATCCCCTCCCTGTTCATCAGAAATACCTCCTTTCTTGCTTCATGAATCATGTTAACAATGAATAATTGTTATCAGATATTAGAAATATTTTTGTAAGATGATATCTCAACTATGTAGGTTAATGGAGAAATTAAAAAAAAAAATGTTTGTGCCGAGACATTGAATCACTCAGTTGATTCTGTAGAAAATTAAACAAATATATAATTTTGTTTTAAAGTCACTGGTTTTGAGAATCACACATTATACATTGGTATTCTGTAAGTTTTAGCCTTTTGGGCAATTTATATATAATTAAACATTTTGATGTTATCAGTTGTGTACCTAATAACATTTACCCTCTGAAAAATCATTTGATGAATCCAAGTTGAATATTATGTTTTAGAAATTAGTACATGTAGGTTTAAAAATTTACCATTAAAACCATCTATTAAAAAGAATGGGGGGAAGAGTGTATATTTTACATTAATGTGTCTTATACATGAACAATTATGGTATCTGATTAAAAAAATATTAAAAAGAAATGTTAAGGGTGTTCATTCTGTTAGATTCACAAGACAAATTACATTGAATATTCTCCACAACACAAACTAAATCAAAATTTGATTAAGCCATTAATCAATTGCAAATTTAACTGGTCTAGACAACACAAGTACATTCTGAACAAACAAAATGTTTGGTTCCACATGTGTTTGGTTCAGACTGGTTTTACTTCTGTACCTAAGAATGCAGTCTGTCTAGAATATATTGTGGACATAGGCCACACAAAGAATGATATCTGTCTACTATACATTGTGGACATAGACCACACAAAGAATGATATCTGTCTACTATACATTGTGGACATAGACCACACAAAGAATGCTATATGTCTACTATACATTGTGGACATAGACCACACAAAGAATGCTATATGTCTACTATACATTGTGGACATAGGCCTTTCATAATTGATTTGTAGTTCTTTAATATTTCCTGCAGCAATTTTGTTAATTTAAATTTTTTTTTTTAATAATTTTCCCCGCATCTGGTATCAGTTGTAATCAGCACTAATAATATTGAACTTTGTGATGTACTTCTTATGTTTTATGTTTAACAGTAAATCATTGTATTCAGGTCCCTTGTTCGTCCCTTGTTGGTCTTTTATTGGATAATTAATAATCTTATCTCTGTCAAAAAAAAAAATATAATTACACCTCATATATTTTGCTGATGAAGATGTAAATAAAAAAGCTATTATGGATGCTGGCCTCTATGCTTCTATAATTAAGTAAAGATATAGATTTTTCAGATAATGGGGAATTTTCTCTTAAAAATGTGAAACTGGTATCATATTTTGGCACTGTCATGTACACTGAATTAGAGATCTACCGGTATGTTGTTATTTTCTCCTTTATAAATCAGACCTGATTTTTTTTTCCGCTTTTTTTATTCCAGATTTTACCGTTTTTACCATTACGATTCCTTTTTTATAGTATATTCAATACTTCCGCTCGATTCCTTTTTTATAGTATATTCAATACTTCCGCTTCGCGATTTCCACTTTTTTGTTGGCTTCGTAAAATCAGGTCTGATAAATGGTTTTCACCCACCCTTTTCTTTTTCCCCCTTTCATAAATGGAATGAAGTAGAAATAAATAGTTTTGACCTCGTGTGTCTATTGATTGTTAATTTCTCAGTCTGTCTGACACTACTTGTTACTATAGTAAATCATGAGGTGACAATATTAGTATGTGTATTGTAGTTAAAGGAAAAGATAACACAACTATCACATGTTCAACATTGATAGACAATTAATAACAAGTCAGATAAACATGTTCTTATAAAACCACATTTATTAAACTTTCTAGTGGATACTGTTTTTTTCTTCTTCTTTAATGTTGTATTTTAAATCCTCAATGACATGTTGTTATTTTTAATTTATGATATTACTCAAATTATTTTGAACCCNNCCCCCCCCCCCCCCCCCCCCCAACTTGCATGGTATCACCATCCATGTGCTACCTTCCTCTTTGAAAGGAATCCCTATAAGAGCAGGTCCTGAGTGGCTCAATGAGTTAGGTAGTTGGATTACCTAACAACTCATGCAAGCCTACCACCAATAAGGCATGGGTTCGCACCCTGCTTTGTAAATTACAAAAAAGGGTGCACTCGACTTGCAGTCACAAGTGATAAAGATTACCAGCTGCTTTGCCCTTGTTTGGTGGTTCTCTCCGGGTACCCTGGCTTCTTTCAGTTCCACCACTAAAACTGGTCACCATGATATAGCTGAAATATAAGTGGTGTTAAACACAATAGATCAAATCAAAAATAAAATAAAAATCCCTGTGTAAGAGCTATTCCATTTCTTTGCAAATGTTTTCAATATTTCACCTATTTTGATTTCCCTGACACCGTGACGGATATCACAACACAAAGATATTCACAACTGATCCAGTGTATTATTATTAAAGTACACAATATATAATGTTATTTACAACACAGATAAGTTTGTAGTGGTTTGGCTTACATGTATATAATAATGTATACATACAATGTACATGTATAACATTTGGTTGTACTGTGCTCTATATCCAATTTGATTCATTGCAGAGAAAAATAACTTGGGGGTAATTTTTATATCACATAAAATTTTTGTGGATCGGTAATCATCTTCAGTATGTAGAAACAATGATTTCCATGTGAAGTTCTATATTTCTTAATGTCAAAATTTACAAAGAGCATAAAGGAAAAATGGGGATATATTAAAGAATTAGATCCCCCCCCCCCCCTCCCCAAAAAAAACACCATCTCAAATAGTACATAATTTCTAATTGTTGCAGTAGTGTAGACTGTTATTTTATTGGCTGGCTGCATATTTTGATAATGACCAATCAGCACTATTGTTAAACACAGATGTGTAAATAAATATAAGATATATATAAAGGGCAAGGTCATAATCAACAAAAACAATCTTGACTGTATCATTGATATTAAGATCAACCTGTTAACAGTTTTACACTACTTATTATAGTGTCCATGATCACCTGTTAACTACTCCACACTGCTCATTAAACTGTTCAATAACTTAGTCAATTAAGAGAGAAAATGTATTTGTCCTTAGGTTGATAATAATTTAGCTTATATAAGCATGGTCCTTGAGATAAGAACTGAGGAATTACTGAAGTACTGATAGGATCAGACAAAAACTGATACACCAATTCAGATAAATGATTCAATTCTTCCTGTAACCTGAACAATAACAAATGTTTCAAACAGGTGAACAATTTCACAAGATTTTTTTTCCGTTTTCTCATTTTCAGTGATGGGTATGGGTAGGGATAGGCTGTTAAAAACTTCATCAATACTTTAGCATTAGTTCCTGTTTGTGCCACCTGGCCCCGGTGCCACAAAACTTGAGAATTTACTTAAGTCTGAGAATATTCTCAAATAAGGAACTCAGCCAATCAAATTTGAGTATTTCCTTATTTGAGAATATTCTCAGACTTAAGTAAATTCTCAAGTTTTGTGGCACCGGGGCCTGTATTGCATGGATCACTATCCATCGTTGATTCAGTATTCTTAAGGGATTTTAAATAAGGAATGGCCTTGGTTTTGGATGAATTATTTGGGCCTTTTCAAATAATATTTGTAATCTTAAGGGACTATTATACAGACCTCGAAATAAAAATCTGAATTTACTGGTCCAGATTTTTATATAGTTCTAAATAAAAACTGGAAAATTTACTGGTCCGAACAAAGTTTTACTGGTATTAGGCCGTAGGACAGGTGCTTATTGTCAGGACTGATTATATAAGAGGGTATCCTTTTTGTTGGATGAATTATGTGGTCCTCCTCAAATAAAATTGTGATCCTATTATATTAGGAGTGGCCTTGGTGTTGGATAAATAATGATTTTACACAGAAAGTATTTTTCAGAGAGTTATAAAGAAAATTATCCTCATAAGCATGTGTAAATTATAGCAGACAGCTCCATAATTTTTATCTCAGTGTGCACTTTAAAAAGAGACAAGACATGGCAATGAGCCCCCCTTTAATCAATATCCTATACCTAATGTTCTCTACAAGTCTTTGCCTTCATTTGTTGAATTCATGCGGTTAAGTTAACATTCTCTGATAGGTTTTATACCAAATTAACTGGAAGTCCGCACAGTATTAGACAATTGATTCTCAGTATCGTAGTTCACTTGAGAATTAATTATTTGCCGTGGAACCAATTCTTTTGAAAAAAATTACTAAAATACATTAGGCCTTAAAGAAATCCAATAATGAAGAAATGACAAATTATGTGCAGAGAGCTTGTCAATTACTCCCCAGAGGACAGCTTTACATGATCATTTTAATACAGATAAATCTAGGCATTCTTGATTTCTATATTGATTTGGATGTAATTTGGTGATGTTTTTACTCTCCTTATTGATAATGTTAAGAGTTTATATCATGATGGGGGAAAAAAGAGCCGTTTAGATTAATATGACAGATATTTTGGTTCAAATTTTAGTCCCCCAAGTCAATTGTAAATGGCCTAAGCCATTTGTCAACGGTGAGAGATGGGGAAAAAATGCCAGTGAGTCATTAAAAAAACTTGAAAATATTATTTATTGGTATAAACAATACAATACAATATTGTTATTGTTTTAAATGGACTACTCTACACATGAAAACCTGTGTCATAGACTACTTGTAATTATATAATATGTGTATAGTATTACTCTGTTTGCTTAGAAAACCATTTTACCAGCCAGGCTGAGCTTTTTACACAAGAACTTCAAAATGATTATTTTCTTATAAAGTAAAAGGAACAAAGTATATTTCATGCAATGAGTTTTCTTCTTATTTTGTTCAAATTTAACCATAGTTTTAAAAAACTTGTAGAAAATAGTGGAAAGTGTAAATAGTCCACCCACACATGAACTACACCTAGCCACTGAACTATTTATAACACAATCATCTGTCTAATATTTTTTAAATTTTTTGTGCAAAGTAAGTTTTGTTAAAATAAATGTTGATTTTAAATTTCACTTTGTCATCAGATTGTATCAAGTCATTTGTTTTGTTGTTTTGCCTTGAACCACTTGTTTACAGACTATGTTATATCTAAACACAGGATTTTGTTTTAGGAGTATGAACATGTACATGTATATATAATATATATTTTGTACCTATTTTACAGGTCGAGGAGCTGAACGCTCAGACTAACAGTGATGCTCATCCTTCATCAGTAGAAAATATATTCAACCGAGAAGGAGATGTAGAAATAACCCATGAACCTATCTTACGTAAACAGATCAAGAGACCAGATGAACCGTAAGAACATTGTATTATGTCATCTAATTTTCTGCATGAGAAAATTACATTTTCTTATCCCAACATCAAATTAAATCTTCAATATGCAGCTCAATATTTAAATGACAATATTTTTTTTATAGATGCCAATTTCAGTACTGTAATATCTAAAATGTAACGTACTTTACTTGAAGGGATGTTAGATCTTGTCATCACATTTTCTTTGTAATCATCCATCGTCTGTAAATTCTCAGAAACAACTGGTCCAAATGGAATAGGACTTTGATGGTACTCAACATAATTCATTTCAGTCTTAAATTTTGATTGGCTGCAAGTGCCAATTATGCTTTTTGATTGGTTGAAATTTAAAATCCCATAATTCCACATGATTAATGGAATAGTCATTTAGTATACAGCAGTGTCATTTAGTATACAGCAGTCCCCCTGTTATGATACCACACCTTCTTTAATGAAAAAGGGGCATTGTAAGAGGAGTGTTCTCTTTGAAGGGATCATTTTACCATCACATTGCATCTGAAATGTGGCCTGATAACAAAGGTGATCTTATGTTTAGAGTTATGGTGTGTAATACCACTTTCAACAATATTTCAGTTTTATTCAATTCAAATTCAAATTCAAATAGTTTATTGATAGTAAACCATACATTGGCGTGCATCAAGAAAATACAATATAATTATAATACATTACATAAATATGGAGAAGTAAAAGATATGCATATAATAATGATATGAAGTATATTAAATTATTCACAGGGACCCGATGTCTAGGGTCAATGGGAAGCACCACCACTGACGGAAAGAACCACCGAACCCAAACGTCGAATTCCTGTGAACTATGCATTACGTATATTGTTTGCTTCTTTTAAAAATTTGTAAATTTGTTTTGTTTTGAATAGATCCTTAGGGTCAATAATCTCTCTGATAAGATCATCGTCAGTTCTAATACTTTGGAACAATGTATTGTAACTATTTCTGATATTCTTATATAGTGGTGGTCAGTTTTATTGATGGAGAAAACCACCGACCTGTTGTATGTCACTGACAAACTTTATCATATAATGTTGATGAGAGGGGACTTATTTTTGGGAGTAATCATTTATTGCTTTATGTATTCATAATTCCACTTTTATATATTTCAGACTGGAATCTAATGATGTTTATCTATTACGAGCCAGGGAGTTAAAGCACCAGGCAGATAACCTTGTAAGTCCACGACAGTGGCTAAATTCAAATATTCTACATTGTGAAGCCCAACCATTATAACTCCCATTCTAGTTGACACTCCAATACATTTTAGAAATAATATATCAGTAAGAAAAGATGGATGTAAATGAATATGAGAGACTATTCAACATTACACCTAGATATAAATTCAATTAAAGAAACAACACTTCTATTGATGTTCTGCATTTCACAGTCACTGTAGAGTCTTCAAACAATGAGCAAAACTCTAAAAATGAGTGAAATGGTTCTTAACCTGCAGTTGAGTAATTTTCTTAACTTCTGCCGATAAACGCTACACAGTGTTATACAACAATAACCGACTCATTTTTACTGTATACCTAATTATTCTATTTCCTCTTAGTTCAGAAAGCAACAAAGATATGGAAAACATGTTTTTACTCAAGACGTTGTCTACCTATCTTTCTATCAACCTTCCTATCCACTTCTCATATTGTAAGTTGTGAAACAACAAAACAACTTATTTTTAAGCATGGCCTTATAATTATGCCCCCGCTGTTTTACCTTTGTCCGTCCCAAGATATTTTTTCGTCGCATTTTTCTCAGCAACTATTGAAGGCAGAAATCTGATATTTGGTCTCAAGCTTCATATAGGTATGCCATATTGTGGGAAGTGTTTTTGGACCCGTCACATTCCTACTTCCTGTTTGCTGACTTGGTTGGATTTTATACACATTGAACATATATGCGGGGGTATCATAAGTGAGCATTAGCTCACAGTTCATCTTGTTTATATTGAAATGACCACACAAACTGCTAATTATTGTACTAAAAATGATTTTTCTATTTTTAGACTGACAGAACAGCCAAATATCTTCTGTATACTGAATCTATGTTGTCTTTTATCTTATGTGGATGTGCCATGGAAAAAGAACAACGCAAGGTCACCGATATTTATAGAATGTATTCAGATACATTTAAATTGATATCGTAAGTAGGAGTGACATTTTCCCCCCAGCAACTTCTAAGTCTGATATTGATTGTATTTCCACAAATTATCGTCTTCAACCTTATTGGTACACAGTTCAATTATCCTCTGTACAAATTTGTCATCTTTTTTACAACCTGTTGATATTAAGGAAATAGTTCACATATCATCTGTTTTTTATGCCCTCTGTAGGCATCGGCACATTAAGTATTACCTATGTCCATCAGTCTGTATGTCCCACTTTTGGTTTCTGCGTTAGTGGTGATAGGCACTGATTGCATATGTAGTTTTAAATCCAACTACCATACAATTACGACGGCCCCTAATTCTAATTAGGTCATTTGACAGTGACCTATATCCATTCTAATTAGGTCATTTGATCCCTATGGTTTATACTCTCGAGTCACTTTATAAAAACAGACATAATTAGAGGAAACTCAATATGTTTTTGGTATTGATTTACAGCTGCTGTTGCTGAAGATTAACTTACATCAAATTTACATTAATTTTATATAATACAGTTGTTAACATGCAAGAAAGTCAAGCAAAATGATTATTATAATTGCTGTCAAGAGAGAGGGGGAATTGAGAGTAATAGGGTATTTTATGAGTGTATTTAAGATAAGAGACCTTATGTAATATTGTATCGTCCATCTTTATCACATTTCTACAGTGTGCGAAATTAGTGGTAGACCTATAGAGTATGTCTATGTCAAATTTTCATAAATTTTGTATATTATGTACAGTGAGGTCTATGTCAAATAGAGACTGGTCTATGATAACACAAAATTTAGTTTCACACACTGTTTCTAGTATATTGTTCTTCTCTCCTATATAAATATTGTTACTTTGTTGTAGTCAAATGTTTGTCCTTATTACTGCTAGGTATGGGGGGGGGGGGTCATTAAGTTTTACCCACATCCATCAAGCCGTCAGTATGTTACACATTTGGTTTCTGATCGTTAACTTTAAGTGCCTTGTAAACAAATCAATTGACATTTAAGCACAACGTCAGGGGCCATAAAAGAAAGGCATTGTTTAATTTCGAACTTTACCACTTTTTCTGCTCTGGAATTAAGCCCCTGTTTACTGTGATTGGATCCATGTCATATGCCATGGGCACATTTTTTTTGTTTCTTCACGACATTGACAAAAAATGTTTTGATATTTGACTACAAATTCATGCTTTATTGCAATCTGCATTGTCAGTGATAGGTACACAATGAAAATAGCAACCATTGTTGAAATAGCCTTGGCATTTATGATCTGCTTAAATATTTAGGAAAAAAATATATACAAATGTATGTAGATCCTCCTGTAACCAAAACATCAAATATAATTTTAAATTGTTAATTTCTGTCATTAATGACTGGAAAGGAAATTGAAGGGAATTCTTATGTTAAAATTTAATCACCATGGTGATTAGAAATATTTTGAAAATTCAACCGACTGGTTGTTAAGCATGCTAAAAATAGAAGAAACCAAGAAATATTCTTTTTAGCAGGCAAAAGAAAATTCTCCAATTTTGATGACTGATCTATCTTTTGACTGTGCTTTTTAATATGATCAAAATCACCACCCCTCCCCATTGTAATCCTTTTTTAAAAGCTTTTATTTGATCATTATATGTTATAATTTATTCTGTAGAGTCTTGACTAAAGCCTGTTGACTTTTACACTGTCATGATGTATCATTATTTAACATTCTCAGTCAGTTTAATAAGCTTAATCAAACTACAATGTAACAATATAAAATGTTAGGTTAAGTAGTTAAAATGCCATTACTTAGGATGGTTTTTGGTGTTAAAAACGCGACCTTTCAACAATATTTCAGTTATATCGTGGCGGTCAGTTTTATTGGTGGTGGAAACTGGAGAAAACCACCGACATGTTGCAAGTCACTGACAAACTTTATCACATAATGTTGTATTGAGTACACTTGCCTGAACTGGACTCGAACGTTAGTGTTGAAAGGCACTGATTGCATAGGTAATTATAAATCCAACTACCATATGATCATGGCCACGACTGCCCCAGTCATTAATTAGTAATATTTTGCATCTTCTCCCTATAATCAACAAAATAAAATTGCCATGATAAAGTTCAGTTATTTCATGCTCATTTGTTGATAATTGGTTTGAAGTCCTTACAGTTAGATCACCCGTCATAACATTAACTGGTTTGAAGTCCTTACATGTAAGTCCTCGTCAAAACATTAGATGATACATGTAATACATTTATACGATGGTTTTATGTTAAAATCAATGTCTTCTTTGTATGCTAGCATTTTGGTTTCTTTTCTACAAATTTGGTTTTGACGTAATAAAACTTGCATCAAAATACAGACAAGATAAATTTTGGTGTTCTTACCTAGTTTGGTTATATTCTTCCATTTTTTAATCGAATATATATAGTATCAATATTAAATCAGTGAAATTGTAACATATATTTTTAACAAATATATTTAGATATACACTCTATTGATTGATCGATTGGTGTTTAATGCCACATTTAGCAGTATTTCAGCTATATCGTGGCATTACATATACTCTATATTTAGATATGTACTCTATATTTAGATATATACTCTATATTTGTATTTGTATATTTTCAGTCATATCTACAGAATACGACACAGTGCTGAAACCTCAGATACAGAGAAAAAACTTACAGTATTAATGTAAGTCCGTTAGATAAACATGGAAAAATAATACGTTTGGTATCTTAATCTTAAGGGTAGAGTTAGGGTTATGGTGTTTTATGCCACTTTCAACAATATTTCATTTATATCATGGCGGTTAGTTTTAAAAGTAGAGGAAACTGGAGTGTCTGCTAAAAAAACACCGACCTGTCACAAGTCACAGACAAATTTTATCACATAATGTTGTATCGTTTACACCTTGCCATGAGCAGAATTCGAACTCACAACTTTGGCACTAATAGGCACTGATTGCATAGGTGAGTGTAAATCCAACTACCATACGATCATGACCACAACTGCCCCCACCCAATATTAAAGTCATCAGCTTACTTTGTATGTTTTCTGCTCTGACATCAACATTTAAGGATTTGATTGTATGTGATGATTGTGAATCTGTTTATAAGGATCAAATTTACTATTTCTGTCAACACATCAATGTGCCATTAAGTTAATACTTTTCAATGAAAGAAATGAAATTGATGTCAGGAATATATTTAAATACAGTATGGTTATTCTTTTTTGATGGCAATAATTTTTAATTGCAATATTAATAAATTGGAATGTACTGTAACACAATACTGTATTTTGTATTTTTGATCCAATCAAATTTGTTGTTATAAACTTGTCAAAATAATATATTCACTGCATCAGATTCCAGTTGCCTATAGGAATGCTGACAAAATGACCAAGTCAATCAGTGAGCACAAGTGTTTTTGTGACATAACTGAATTGTGCTTTAATGTGTGTTCTGTGTCAAAATCAATCGATTGACAAAATATAATGCCTTGAACTTTGCGATATCTTAATACATTCGGCTAGGTTATATTACTATTTACTAAATAAAAAGTGCAGATTTTCAGAAAAATCACTGGACATGAGACATTATTCTTGCCTCAAATCAAAGTTTAGTTTTCAGCTTGAAAATGAGCAGGAGCTTTGGCAAATATTTTGGTTACTGATAATAAGTGATTAACGATGTATTTTAAAACGAGAGGACTTTTCTCAGTCATCTCTCATCGAAGGGCATCGTTAATTATTTTATCGCTATTTTGTATTCATTATTAAATAATTTTTGTTGAGATACTGACATTTTTTTAAACACAATGACTATTTTATATCGTTAATCACTTATTATAAAGGATTTGGTAATGTGACGTCATTATAACGTCTTATTAGAAAACAGCGATAACACTACGTGTGTCCGTGACAACGCTTAGTTACTGGCGATAATTGTCCATCTCACTCTACTAGCGTGAGATGGAAAATTCTCAGATAGCAAGTTGAAAGGAAAATAGCGATAATTACATTTATTAAGCCTCAAAAGTTTTATCTTATAGATGAATGTACATAGTTTTATTTGTATATATTGCAGTATTTCAGCCGATTACATTATGTGTGTATTTGTTTGTTTTCAGATATAGAATCCAGTCAATACTATCATATAAGTTGTACAAACTGAAAAAAGGTGAAGCTTTAAAGTTTAAGAAAATCATAGATGATCATAATAAGGTATGAGTTATAAATTTTATATGATATATAAGCAAAAAATTATGTCTTCTTTGGTATTTAAAGGGGTACAGTCAAACCTGCCCATGTGGTCACCTCTATTTAACAGTCACCTGTATTAAAACATCATATTTGTCTTGTCCTGTCATTGAAAGTTTCATATGAATTGAACCTTGTTTAAAAGGTCACCTGTCTTATAAGGCCACTTTTTCTTTGTCCCAAAGGTGATCTCTTAATACAAGTTTGACTGTATTTAGCAAAAAATACTGGTTAAGAATCTCGAAACAAGTATATTTTTTTTCTGAGGCAAATTATAAACTTGATATATATATCTATTATTCCATGAAATAACTATATTATGTTCTAATGGAAGGAAAATGAAGAGTGTCACTGTATATCTCCAGTTATTTTACTGGTTTTGTCTCGAAACTGGTATAAGTATATCATTACTGTTGTTATTCGGAGAAGAATCCCAAGAATATCAGAAGTTTGTCCATTTTTAGAAGTGGTATTTTCATATAGAGTGGTATTTGCTGGCAAATGCACCACTTCATGGAATTGCAAATACCATAGGGTAATGGGATAAAATCTGAAATTTTGTTAGAAAAATAGACTTGAATTAACCAACCAAAAGACAGCATTCTTATATGGATTTAATTATAAAATAAACATTTTGTACTTGAACTAATGAAACATCAAATTTTCACATGGAGGCATTAAGGGTGGGGTTGTTTTTCTCTTATTTTAGGATTGATAGTTGTACATATTGAAATTTCTACTACACAAATAGCATAATACAGAAAAAAAACACTTTCTCATGGACTAGGGGACATAACTCTTTATGGATGAAAATAAATAATTTCATCATCACCATTGTCCTATTTTTAAATGAATCAAAATTCTAATCTAAAAAAGAATTATTATATAAAATAACTTTATATTGATTTGTGTGGGTAGTAAGACTTAAGAACAAATTATAAAAGAATGTTATTAAAATTTTATTGGTTGTTGATGTGCAAGTCCTCTTCCCTTCCACCATAGCTACAATTCAACAATTGTAAAATAATTTATTTGCTATAAATACTGTCTTTTTGTGTCTATTAAATGCACTGGTGCATAGAATGCACCTTTCCTCCCCAAAAAATCTGGGGAAAATTCTAATTCCTATCTATAGAATGCAGGAAGATTCAGTAAAACATTCATGGCAGAAATCCTTGCTCACAGGTCAAGTATTTGTTAATCCATGTATTTTTGATAAATTTTAGACAGGGAAATGTTAAATTAGTTTTGTTAAAATAGTTTAAACGGATTATTCTACATTTTGCAAGCGAAAATTAGCTGTTTTGTGAATGCAGGAAGTTTATCGCTAATGTTTAATTTGAAAACAAGTTCAAAACGGCAATGAAAATGATACGGATGGAGCAGTTGGGGTTGTTTTTTGTTTTTTGTTCGTTCTTCTCACAAATTTTGGTTGTTTTAAATAATAAATATGTAGATATGTTTAATCTTTAATCAGTAAATTCATCAAATAATGAACCGTTCATGTGATCAAAGATAGGCAAGCTTGGGTCAAGCTTGTAATAGGAAGTAATTACGATTGATTCAAATAAAGAGAAAACAATACAAAAGTAATAACATTAATTAAGACCTGATCAAAGAGATTATAATTTCTTTTGAAGTGTACTCATATTATAACAATGCTACAATATAGTATATAATATTGACAGGTGTCCCAGTATGTTCAATTATCTTTTCTTACCTTGTTATACAATATACGGTCCTTGACCTTGTCAACTGATGTAAAAATTGATAAATCAAACAAAGGTTCAATACCCAAACACATGTAATTTCACTGCAGGAAAAAAAATAGATTGCAAAAAGGTAAGATATCACAGGTCTGATAGCAAACATTTGACAGTTATTCCTGCATTCGTATGGACAATTAGTTCCGACCAATAACACCAATGCACAAGTATGATTATGGATAAACATCGAGAATAAATACATGTTTACAAACCTTTCAAAAAGGCAATGAACAAGCAATAAATACAATTTTTATACAGTGTTATTTGAACATGAATTTGTCGATCATTTGGAATATTGCCGGTCGTGAATTCGAAACTATGCTACCGGCAACTCTCTGCGTGACCTGAAAAAAAGTGTCTGATACTTGCTTTTATGCATAAAACACATCCCACCTACAAATTATCATTTAAAGCATAAGATCGCGTTCTCTACGTACCAAAAAAAAAAATGGTAAGTTGTATTATCAATACACTTAGTTTGTGGTATGTTTGTCTTTTTTAATGTGAGTGACAATGATTTCATTAGAGATTATTTACCATTGTTGTTCTGAATGCTGATACACGATGTATATACAACACCAAAAATTTAGGAATTTGTTCTATATAATGTGAGATTGTACATATGTAATATGTTTCTATTTTTTGTAGTCTTCGTCATCTAAACCACCAGCTCATGCACCGTCCCCTCACTGGAATAACAGGTCAACACCATCACCAATGTCACCATCAGGCAGCGTTGGTTCTGTCGGATCACAGGTACAACCAGTATTTTATTTCTCTATTATTTGGAATGCCAAAATTTACAATTCAACTATTGATAAATGAAAGACAAAAAAACCATTTTTAATGGTGAAGATTTGTATGAATCAATTTTCAGCTTGCACCTTCATGATCGTATGGTAGATGGATTTACGATTACCTGTGCAATTAGTGCCTATCACTTCTAACATTGTGAGTTTGATTCACAACTTCCCATCATTGTGCTCAGGAGATTCAAGCTTGTACACATGTACTGGTAGTGTTGTTGTTTAGCTTACTTTAAGGTTGATGTATATTCTCCAGTGTTATAAATGTATTATGTTATGTTTTCAGGGAAGCACTGGAGACTTTACCCCTTCCAAACTTCCAAATGGAAACATTTCCAGCCAGTCTACCATGTCATCGCCTGGAACTGTTGCAGTTCCTCAGCGAATACATTCCATTACTCAACAGTATCTTAGCAACATAAATAATATTGTCCAGTGCCATGAATTCTGGGATCAAGCTGAAGCTGTATATAGTGATTATAAAGGTATAATAGAGTTTACTAACAAAGAAATGTTAATGGTATAATTTTTCATCTAATTTTGTCTCGTTGATTTTTAATATACTGTAGGAGTAAATAGAAATTTCTAAAAATAAAAATAAAAAGTATTATTAAAAATATATTTTTTTAGCACAAATATAAAGTTTGTCGGTGACTTACGACATGTCAGTGGTTTTCTCTGGGTACTATGATTTCCTCCACCAATAAAACTGACCGTCACAATATAGCTGAAACTGAAATATTGTTCAAAGTGACATTAAACACCATAAACCGAAACCTAAACCTAAGCACAATTATGCATATTAATCTCAAGGAATGTGAAACAGGTCAAGGGAAAAGAAACATAACGTACGATTTTATAGTCTTTAGTTTTACTAGACCTGGGTTAGAACCCACGATGTCCTGCACCTGAGGCAATCATGCGAATCATTATACCACTGGCACGGTTGTCATGGAAACACCTATTGATGCTCTTGATATTGTTATTATCCTAAATTCAATATGGTTTTCATTTGTCTGTGGTTTCTGATTGTAGAATATCTAAATGCTGAAAATTTCTTCAATAGAGTAAATTGGGGACAATTGTTCTCTAAATGATAGAATACAAGTATCAGAGCCTTCTGTATTTTTTTGAAGATATAATGGCCAACAGTTTGAATCTTTTAACTTTACATACTGTTTTATGTATTTCAGAATTTTATGAAGATATTGACTATCAGTGTGGTTGTTTGACTATTTATTCATCGGTGCCAGATCTGGTTTATTATGTACAAACAGGTCTACAGAAAATCAAAGACAACACCTGACAGAAAACATAGTTCTTTATTCTGTGGCAGCTAGTCGGCTGATGTTACAAGCTTTGTGATAAAATCACGCCATATCTAGGCATTCTCAAAACAGAATGATGGAAAACCTGGTCTTCCTACGGAATGTCTTACCAATTATTTATATATATAGTTCTTCCTGGAAGACCTTAATCATATCTCTTACATGAAAACCTTGGTGCCCCCCCATATGTTATTGAAAAATGCTATTTTTGTTGTTCAAGTTCTTATTTTTTGTTCTTTGTAGTATGACATTGATACAACTCAAGAAGTTGTTTAGTTTCACTGACACTTGAAACATTTTTGTTTTCTCAAATATGTTTTTACAAGACCTACATGTTTTTCTTTCTTGTAAAGCAACTCTCTATTTTTTAGTCTTACAATATAATAGCTCTGCATTCATTTTTTAAGTTTTGAGTAGAAAAATATTAAATGCAATTATGCCAAATGTATTTATGATATAGAAATAGAATGGTTTGTTTATATTGATGAAATAATGTACAGGCTCATTTATGTTTCACAAAATGATAATACGTGGATGAAAGTTTTCAGTATTTTGACTGATTTCAGTTTTTTCGGCAAAGGTCCAGACAGTTCTTGAGATTCATGTAAATTTGATGAGTTTTTAGGGAGGTGAGGTAGGCATTTTTGACAACGAAATTAAAAATTTTGAGATGATCCAGATCTGTGTTAATAGTAGAAAATTTTCAGTATTTGTCCAAAAAAACACTTTCACCCATGTGATAATCATACGATCTTAGTTTGACATTCGTGTGACAGTCGTACAATCTTGATTAGACATTCGTGTGACAGCCGTACAATCTTGTGAGTGAGTCTTTTACTCCAATATATATAGCATATTGCTCTGGATCAACTTAGTTTTTATATAATGAATATTGGGTCATTGGTCAATAAATATGATTAACATGTACAATATATCTGTTTTAAAATACCTTCGATGCCACATTATAGCTGAAAGTTGGCGTTAAACACCAATCGTTCAACCAATAAATAAAATGCCTTTGTTCCAGTTATAAAAATCATTTTGACTAGTAATAAGGATGTCTATAACAGAAGTACTAATTTGTAGAGAAGAATATTTTTATAGATAACAGATTATCAATGTGATAAATAAATGAGCCTTGTAAAACTTTGTGATTCAGTAACAAAAAACAATATACATTCCTGAAGGTGGAGAGAAAAGAATTCTTACTATATGTTGTTAGATTGTCATGCTGTGGAGAAACAATACAATCTGTGAAAAATTGAAATTTCACTATTATAGCAAAATAAATGGTGTATTTAAGTCTTATGTTAAAAACATGCAGATTTAAAACAGATATTTCTTATTTATGCAAGCACTACATATAAATGTTAAAAAATTATGTGTTGAAACGTTTTGTACATATGTACCTTCAAATCATGTTAAAATCATGTAGTGTTCAATCTCTACAGTATTCACTGATCTGTTTTCAAGAACAATTTGTTATAAATAATTTTTTTCTAAAAAAAAACAAAAAAAAACAACTTGATAGTTAATCTGTGTTGGGGGAAAAATGAGGATATCAGAATTATGCTAATAGATATAAAGGGTGGGGTGGGGATAAAAGAAAAACAAATATTTAAAGAGAAAATAATTATATTGGAGCTCAAAATGTTTGTCATTGCAATTGAAAATTATGCATTTGTCTTGCAGTCTTG
Source organism: Gigantidas platifrons (assembly GCA_002080005.1). NCBI lineage: Eukaryota > Metazoa > Mollusca > Bivalvia > Mytilida > Modiolidae > Gigantidas > Gigantidas platifrons. The sequence goes on along the minus strand of MJUT01019669.1, from coordinate 140,645 downwards.
AGTAGAATGGAAAATTTAATTCTGCTTCAGGAGTAAAATAATATTACATACTGATTACCAAGAAAGAAAAAAAAAAATTTATTACCGTACCTTGTTATGTATAATATGCATTGATGTACAATACACACTCATTGTTTTAATAATCAATTGCAAGTTTTTATCTGATTTCTTGTGTATAAAACTCACTCGGGTTAGACAAATAATTTATACAAAAATGTGAGTACCTTCATTTTTTGCACTATAATGCTGTTTGTTTTTTTCACTGAAAGTTGCTATCTAGACTAATGGTCTGAATTAACCTGTCTACAGACTTTAATCCTATTTAAGAGAATCTCAAGGTAAATGTGTTAAACAGGTTAAATTAATCTTCTGTAGGTTTGATTATTTAGAAGGACCTTTTGAATGGTATACTGTTATTTCACAGGCAATAAAAAGACATAAAGCTGTTTTCAAAAAATTGTTTTATATTTCATTTATTTATAAAAAAAAAAATTGCACACAGAAAAAAATATAATTCAAAGTTTTAAATCTTTAGTAGTAAGCAAACTGGAATTAAGAGATTTGAATTGCAAAAATTTATTGATTGAACGAAAAATATGATTTAAATTGAAAATAAAATTTGAAAGGTTACTCTCAGTTAATACAAATGATGCATTAAAAATATCTGAACAATCAAGAACATTTGTTTGACTAAAAAGTATTCTTATTGCTTGCCTTATTCTAAACTGGTCGTAGTTATTTCAAGAGTTAGTTCTCAATGGCATATGTAATAAATCATCACAATGGACAAATTATCATTTCAAATAAAGACCCAATGTTGATTTAGTTGTCAATAGGGGTGGCGATTATTGGATGAAAAAACCCAGAAAAATATATGATATCATTGTTTCAAGATCAAAATTATCAGCATTTCATGTTTTTAAAAGTCTATACTTTCTTGTTACTTGTTTCATTTAGCAGCTCTGGTCATATCTTGGACTCAATACCTAATTTTGACCCTCCAAAAATTACAATTCGACCTTGTTATCTCAATCAACCCACAGCCAAGGAAATAGAATGATATACTCATCTGATTATAGTTACGAGAAAATAAAAAATTACAATTGCTGATTAATTTGTGCATGTTTTTAACATGGATGGTTATAGAAACTAAAACTGTCATTGAAAACAAAATGTGTTTGAAATCCTATTTCTTACATGTATGACACAATGAGCATTCCAATTAAACATTCGTGTTACTACGGCAATATTAAGTGTTGTTACTACGGCAATTTAATTGAACCATGATTAGTAGTTATTGTCTGTTATGAAATTGATTCAAAAGGAAGGTTAGCGTAAATGTAATTTTTGGATTAAAAGAGAAAAGAAAATTCATATGATGAATTAAATTTCTAAGTTTTAAAGTGGAATCATCTGATTTTTAGTCGTCCCATTTTTAAAGTGATTCTTTTTAGTATCGGAAAGATTTTTTGGGTGCCATTTTTAAAAAATTTGAGAAAATGAATGTATTTCATTTGTTACTTGTTAAGAGTGCTAGAAACTGAGCTATTTTTTTTTTATATAAGCGGTGAGTTTAATGATGTATTTTTCAGTTGACTAGAATCCATTTATTTTCAATATTCGAGTTTGAAATTCCTGTCAATAAACCTGTAGTGAGTCTTGTGCATTCTCATTTTCATGTCTCATTGTTTGAAAGAATTTTTTATAAACGTTTTTTTCAACAAACATTTGCCAGCACTAAAAAAACAATATTTTTTTTCTGAATGAAAGTTTGGCATACTATCAAATAAGTAATTTCCTACCGTTTAAATGTGGTAGGTTTTTTAGTTGGAGAATTTAATAATATTAACAAAAGTTAAATTTGACTTTTCTTTTAAAAAAATATCTGCAACAAGAGCTATATTTATAATAGGAATATACCATAAATCTTTAATATTGAAAATATGACAATTAAAAGCATTTTGAGAAAATCAGGAAATAAGCAGAAGTCAAGGAAAATTTGTTTAAATCAAGTTTTATGTATTCTGGGTTGAAAAATTGGAATGTTGTTAAGATGTTAGAGATTTACTTAGGTAAAAACTTGAATGGTAGAAGTTTTTGAAATTCCTGGTTGTGTTTAAGTGATTTTGGAATGAAAATATATATAACAAAGGGAAATTCTTCCTGTCTTTAATTCTGATTATATATTTTTCTAATAAATCAAAGACATTTGTGTAGTTGTCAATTACTTCATAGACTTACAAAGGGAAAGTATGGTTCTTAGTGCACAAAAAATAAAAATCCAGAAGTATAAGCAATAATAATCATTGGTTTCCCCCCCTCTCTATGCAGGAAGTTGATTAAAAGGAAACTTTTAATTTGTTTAATTGTACTCATAATATTTTTTTTATTTCTCAAAATCCTGTAAGTTTGGAGATCTCTTCGGTAGTTCCACAGTGATCAGAGAAAGTAAAAATAAAAAAAAGGAAACTCTTAATTTGTTTAAATGAACTCGTAAAATATTTCTTTTATTTATCAAAATCTTGTAAGTTTGGAGATCTCTTCAGTAGTTCCACAGTGATCAGAAAGTTAATAAAAAGAAAACATTTATTTTGTAATAATTCTATCTCACACTTTTCTTTTTGTTATGTAAATCATATCATGTAAATCTGGAGATCTTTACGACAGTTCCTAAGTGATAATGTCTATTTCTGTCTAACAAGAATTTCCCTTTTTTGTATTTATTTATATATAAATAAATGCCGGTGGTTTTTCTTCTAGTTTGTCAAAACATATTTATTGTTCTAATATATATATATTTATTACAAATTTGTACATACAGTAAGATTATGTGTAATTTAAAAATTATGTATTTTTGTTCCACATTTGAATGTTATTAAAGGGAGACGATTTGTAATCCATGTTCAAGAAATTGTGTACACATAAAAATATATATAAACTTATACACTCATTAAATTAGTTGAGGCAATAATGTTTCTTAAAATCTTAGAAAAATCTTAAGTAATATATGTGATGAAAATTATATTTCAGTCTGTAATTTGTTTGACATTTTTTACATTTTATGTTAAAATGACTGAAGTAAGGAGGAATTATAAAGTTTTTGGAATAATACTAAAAATCTATAGAAATAGTGACATTAATTTAAATATTTAGAGAATATTACATTGCTTCTTCAATATCACACTTTTATCAGCCTGACAAGCTGATATTATCCAAAGAGCTCTGCTCGAGAGATTATATCGGTCGAGTGTTGATAAAAATGTGATATTGAAAACGTCATGTTATATACAATTTATCATATACTTAAAACACAAAAAATATGTTACCGTTACTGATACATGTATCAATATTTTCTCTGGTGACTGATATTGATAATTTCACTGGTGGTTAATTAACGTCCGTGACTGATATCAATATCATGATAGATATAAACTGTTGTCTCTTTGTTTATACAGTAGTCAGTAATCACCCTTTTACAAGGCCCTACCCAACAAATGCCAACCCTATTATCCAGATTTCAGATGCACTGAGATAGTAAAATACTAATAAATTATTCCCCTTCAAGAATGACCACCACTCTTGTCAGGCCATCTTTTTCATTGTTGAAGGGGTGGCCTCATAAGAGGGGGACTACTCGATCACATGTTAATTTAGCCTGTATTTATTTCTAAGTATATGATATATATATATTTATGTGTATTTTAAGACTTTTTTTACAAGCATCGTTGACAATTTTATTTTCATATTGTCCTATAATGTTATGGTTATGTTATTTATCTATTTAAAATCAGTTTGTATGTGTTTAAAGAAAAACAACATATTGTAGTCTTAAACTGTTACTAATTTTTTTTTTTAAAGTTCTACTTGAAAATACAAATACTTAGATGAAACAATCAATTATTTTGCTATATAATGATGCTTTTCAAATAACTTAGACAAAAAGTGGGTCATATAGTTCTATTTTACAACATTAAAGGGATATTGCCCCTTAAACCACATATTAAGGATGTTGCCCAACAATTGTTTTAACAGTTGGGCCTTTAATTTTATTATACCATGTAAAAGGAATATCCACTGTATTATTTAAGAAATTCTCTTAAAGCTACATCTACGGCCATAAATATTTATTACATCTGTCATAGTTTTAAGTACAGGATAAAGAATATTGCCTACAATGTTGATTATAAGCGATGCCCTAGTTTATTATAAATATATTTGTCCTTTTATGCTGTTGAAACGATTATAAATCCGATATAACGACTTATGGCAGCAACGAATTAACAATTGAAGTGCATATCTACAAATGTCTTTATTCGGCTGTATTTCTTCCTCTGTATAACAAAGGCACATGTAAAATTAGGTAGTGCTTCAAAACCATGTTCCTCAAATTCTAAAACATGTTCTCCACTGGAATTCTATATGAATAAAAACAAATATTGTTAAGATAGATTCGGTGAAAATTGTTAACAAATGAAATACATACAGTAGTGACACTCTTATAAGGACCCTCTCACTAAGGGTCACCCCTCTTATCAGGTCAGATTTCAGGTGCATTGACATAGTAAAATACTACTAAATTATCCCCCTCAAGGGAGACTAACCCTCTTATAAGGCCACTGTATATGACCTGCTATGTTTGTGACATTCCCATGTCTGACAACAAATTCTAAGGCATTCTTGAGATTAATGGCAGATCTGATTGAAAAAGAAATGTTTAAATGTTAGATTCAGTAAATAAATATTATTTAACGAAAAGAATTTTAAACAAAATGGAGGGAAGCAGATCTGTCATACAATAGTAATTTGAAGTGAGAAGTATTAGAATTAAATTCTGTGAATGATACTTATTCAATGTACTTGTGTTTGATTTTTGTTTTTTTTCTTCTTCTCACATTGCTCAACTGACAAAAGTAATGCATCGTGTCTTAATAATTGTAAAAATAAATTTTGTCAAATTTAATTTGACTTCTCATTACATACTCTTATAAAATTTGAATACAATAAATGCAGATTTGGAGATGTTGGTAAACAAATTATCCCAAAATGACATTTTAATGGGGGGAAAAAACCAACAACATTAGTTAGAATTAAAGAAAAAATACTTAGTTGATATGTGGCGAGTCAAAATAAACTCAGTCTTGTTCACCCTTTGATATCATAATGGAATAGTCCATAGTAGTGTAATTATAGTGTATAAATGACAGTAATATGTTTATTTATTTGATCTCTGAATAGTTAATAACTTTATACTGTACTATGTAATAATAATAATAATTTATTTTTGAAAGGAAATCAAATTGTGAATACGCCAAAAGTTTTGACATGGTATGACATTTGTAATATAATTTATTAGTTTATCATTTGTATAGTAATTTCATTTCTCATGTTCAAGTATTTTAGATTGTGGTTTGCAGTGGAAAATTGTAAGTCGAGGATCTTTGACCATTGCATGAAGAAATGTTCACAAGTTTATAATGAATTACTTAAGAAGAAAAAAAGTGCAGCAGTGACTTACTATCATTATTTATTTTATTTAAATTGACCTATTGACCTATGCAATTGCTGCCTTTTGCCACTAAGGTTGGAGTTTGACTCCTGTCTGTAGTCAGATGTACCAGACAAAGCCTTACTTGTTAAAGTTTATCATTGATAGAAGGTTACTGTTTCCCCCCC
>MJUT01019669.1:112548-134956 GCA_002080005.1 Gigantidas platifrons | reverse complement strand
TTGAGTACTTGGGTTTTCTGCAGTCATGATATAATATTGCGAGACAGTTTAGTTTCACTTGTATACATAAACCCTGTGATATAATTAAATATTTTCCTTCCTTATAGGGATAAAATACTACTAAATTACCTTGGTATTGGTTAATACACAATAAGTTATCTTGATATTGGTTTATACATGATAAGTTATCTTGATATTGGTTAATACATGATAAGTTATCTTGATATTGGTTAATACATGATAAGTTATCTTGGTATTGGTTAATACATGATAAGTTATCTTGGTATTGGTTAATACATGATAAGTTATCTTGGTATTGGTTAATACACAATAAGTTATCTTGATATTGGTTAATACATGATAAGTTATCTTGATATTGGTTAATACATGATAAGTTATCTTGATATTGGTTAATACATGATAAGTTATCTTGATATTGGTTTATACATGATAAGTTATCTTGGTATTGGTTAATACATGATAAGTTATCTTGATATTGGTTAATACATGATAAGTTATCTTGGTATTGGTTAATACATGATAAGTTATCTTGATATTGGTTAATACATGATAAGTTATCTTGGTATTGGTTAATACATGATAAGTTATCTTGATATTGGTTAATACATGATAAGTTATCTTGATATTGGTTAATACATGATAAGTTATTTGATCTTTTACATATTTTAGCTACATAAAATAACTTTAAAATAGAAAAGTTGTTTCAATAGACCCTCTATCCAGAATTATACAAGGGCTTGGTTGGCTCAGTGAGTTAGTTAGTTTGATTACCTAACAACTCGTACAAGCCTGTTCATGCCCGGCTTTTTAAATTACAAAAAAGGGTACACTCAAATCGCAGCGGCAAGTGATAAAGTTTACCAGTTGCCTGCCCACGGTCGGTGGTTCTCTCCGGGTACTCCGCCTTCCTCCACCACTATAACTGGTCGCCGTGATATAGTTGAAACATTGCTGAAAGTGGCATTAAACAGCAAAATCAATTCAAGGATTATAGTCAAACATTGTTTATATAGTTAATCTATGGTTAGTTGTTTAGTTATGATAAAGGAAAATAAAGTTACTGTCCCTTTGGTAGTAGGTATCTGAAGTGAACTTACTACCTCTTCCATGATAAATATCAGCTTCATTTAAATGATTCCAACACATCAAGGTTTAATTGACAAATACAAGAGATTGCTTGCACTATTCGTAAGTTAGGACGAAAGTAAATAACGTTCCGTTTACCTGGTTTTTTTTCCACTGCAAACCACACAATATTAGTATGTTATTTAATTCTTGTTAGGGTATTTGGTTCTCGTCATCTGCCTTGTTGATGCAAATATTTATTTATGAAGTGCTTTAACATCTACAATTCTCTGTCTGACTTTGTCTCCTTTGTGTTTGATTAGATATAAACTTCTTGTTGCTAATAACAGCTGTTAAACTAACATTGTAATGGCTTGTCATTTCCTTTAAAGATTATTTAAAAAAGAAAGTAGTTTAGACATTATAGCAGGTTTAAACTTGACCTCATTTTCCTGCAGTTTTGAAATGTTATCCATTTTAAAGAATCTAGTTGTACTACACAAGAATTGACATATGTTTGGTAGACTGAAGTTACCCTAAAGACTTTATTTAGCCTCTTTTTTTCTCCAGTATTTATTTATTGATGTTGTCGATGGGAGAGATATGTGTTGGTATAACAATACATATATTTTAGAATTGATGATTTTTCCCCACTAAATTGTTAGACAATTTGAATTACTCTTTCTTTCACATTTTCCCCTCAACTGCAAACTTTACAAAAACTAAATCAAAATATTTTTTAAAGCAAAAGTCATTTTAATTCTATTTTACCCCAGCATTTTGAGTATTAAATTATTAAGACTGTGAATTGTAAGAATCGTAGAATCTACTTAAATTTAAGTCCAGTTCTCCGACAAACAACAATAATATAATTGCTCTATGCAATCACATATAAAATACAACAGTGCTAGTATTTTAGTTAACCCAGAATGAGTTCATGAACTTTGAACTCTTTTTGTGCTGTTATTGACCTTTGTTTTAAATCATGTGACATATTTTAGTGTTTTTTTTGTTGTTTTTTTTTTTTTTGTATATATGGTGCTAGTAAGCTATCAGTGTGCTAAAATTTATTGTGATACAAAATGCTGAGTTTCAGGTCTTTCTTGTAGACAATAAAAATAACAATAATAAGGTTAGTGTGTATTTTAGTTACAACTGGTCAAAACATTGCTTGCAATATAGAAACAGCAATAAAAGTGTTTTTTTATCTGAGGATTTGATCTAAGTGCAAGATTTGGATGGTTTTTTTTTACCTTCTGTTTATTTGCATGCATAATCTTTCTTCATTTCTTGTGAATAAAAGGAAAGAAAGGCAGACTGTTGTGTTTTCTTATGTTATCCTTGCTTTTGTAATTCATGATATTTAATAGAAACTAATGGTTTCATACAAAAAGAAACAAGGTAGATTTAAAGCTATAATTTGACTAGTTGTAATTACTAGGTGTTATTCCACATAAGAATCATGCAAGCAGTACAACATGTTTTTGAATATAGAACCCTTATTAATTTTGAAATATCAGTTTTTGTCTGTTCTGAAGTGATTGCCCAATGATGTGTTATTGATATATACATATGTATATTATACAGAATGTACATTTTGAGTTGAAATAAAAGTTCATACAATATGATGAACTAAGGGGTAGACAATAAGAACATATGAAACAATTTTTGTGTATTTTTTTATTGATGTGCCAAATATTGGGTAGTATTTGCATGGTTCTTAATATGGAGTAGTATTATAATTTAAAAGGGGACTGGATTATTAGGGTTGCTTTCTAATGGTCTAATGGTCCAGTATTTAATGAAATGTATATTACACAAATATGACATCTGGTATAATAATGAAAAACCATTAGTAAAGGAATTTTATTTTGCTCGCTCAAAGAGTGGTTTTTTTTTTATTTATCTTGCAAATTTTAAGTTTGAACTCTCGTATCTCTGAAGAGAATAATGATCTCTTTATGTTTATTATTTAATTAAAATAGTCATTGTTATGTTCTTGAAATTTTAATCAATAGAAATATGTCAGGGGAGAAATTGAAAAATATTTGCAAAAAACAACCAGGAAGAGAATATTTTGCTATAAATAGAATATGTAGATTTCTAGGTAAATATTTGTTTTGCTTTAGAAGTGTAAATTATTAAATCTATTTTTGTGGAGCTATTTATATCATTCCAGTCTCTGTGATCTGATTTACATATTACTGTTTCCCTGTTTCACATGCATTGGTAACCAGTGTACCATCAAGAATAATGTGGATAAAGGTAACCATGGTAACCAAGCAAACATAATTTTGTAATTAATCAAAAGTAATTCAGCAACATGTGATCAAGTTAACGATCATTAATGGACATTTATTTTCACATTGTAAATTTACTTTTTCATGTGGCAATGTTTTAACTTATTCCCATATCATTTGTTCATCATATGTAATATTATCATTGCCATGGATACTCATGTTTTTATCAGCTATCTTCATTTGTTATAAACATTCTTACTCATTGTAAAATCTACCATCATTTTGTGTTTTTAAGAGTTTATATTATTACATGATCAGCTTGAACCATGGTTGCCTTGGTAATTATTTTCTGTGTTCAGAAGTGTTTTACTGATATTTTGTCATCATGAAAAGTATGAGAAACCTGTGCAATGAAACAGAAATTTTATATTTGACAAGAAATATGCATTATTGTTTATTTTTGTTCATCTCCATGACGATATGGTTGTGTAGATGATGCTTAACATTTGTTGCCATTGGTTACGACCTCATCAGATTTAGTTCTACAATGTTCTCATTATAAAGATATGTTATCATTCAAAATATTATATGAAATATGCTCATTATTTTTGTAAATTTGCAACTGAAAATTACAAAATTGACGAGTTAAAAAAAAATGTACGTTTTATTGAAGATTAAGAATTTAATTTGTATTGGTCTTAAAAATTGAACATAAGACCAAACTATTTACTTCATCTTCTATATTAAAATGACACAAATATGAAATTGGTTTGTTATTGTTAAATCCTCAGCAAGTTAAATTGAAACCTAATTTAACCACGAAAATAGTATTGATCTACACAGGGTTATCATTGTAATTTAAACATGCTGCAGGGTAATTAGTAAGAAAGGATATGAACATGAGAGACTATTCAACCTTACACTTAGACACAAATTAAAGTAAAGGATCAGCTTGTAGTAAGAAAGGATATGGATGTAAATAAACATGAGGGATTATCCAACATTACACTTAGACACAAATTAAAGTAAACAAACAGCTTGTAGTAAGAAAGGATATGGATGTAAATAAACATGAGGGATTATCCAACATTACACTTAGACACAAATTAAAGTAAACAAACAGCTTGTAGTAAGAAAGGATATGGATGTAAATAAACATGAGGGATTATCCAACATTACACTTGGACACAAATTAAAGTAAACGAACAGCTTGTAGTAAGAAAGGATATTGATGTAAATGAATATGAGAGACTACCCAACATTACACTTGGACACAAATTAAAGTAAAGGATCAGCTTGTAGTAAGAAAGGATATGGATGTAAATAAACATGAGGGATTATCCAACATTACACTTAGACACAAATTAAAGTAAAGGAACAGCTTGTAGTAAGAAAGGATATGGATGTAAATGAATATGAGAGACTGTCTAACATTACACTTGGACACAAATTAAAGTAAAGGAACAGCTTGTAGTAAGAAATGATATGGATGTAAATGAACATGAGAGACTATCCAACCTTACACTTAGACACAAATTAAAGTAAATGAACAGCTTGTAGTAAGAAAGGATATGGATGTAAATGAACATGAGAGATTGTCTAACATTACACTTGGACACAAATTAAAGTAAAGGAACAGCTTGTAGTAAGAAAGGATATGGATGTAAATGAACATGAGAGGCTATCCAACATTACATTTAGACACAAATTAAAATAAAGGAACAGCTTGTAGTAAGACAATACATGTATCACCCTTTCATTCACAAGTTTCAAGTCAGTTGTCCCATCTATCGATCATTTAGTAAACTAGAGGCTCAGGTGAGCCTGTATCGCTCACCTGATATAAATAAGTCCTCTTAAGAATGTCTGCATGCCGAATACATCTAAGTTACTATTCAAATCCCATAGGGTTCTATGTTAAAACTATGCTCATGGCAGCCATCTTGGATGAAGGTTGTGGTCACTGGACACCGGAGAATACTTTTAAACAATTTCCCATTGGGTCCTATGTTAAAACTATGGCCGCCATTTTGGACCGATATTGGGGTCACTAAACACAATTTTGGAAGTTGACCTCCGAAGGACCATCGATGACATGTTTGCTATATTGGTTTACTGGTTTCAGAGGAGAAGATTTTAAAACATTTTTTCCCATAGAGTCCTATGTTCAAACTATGTCCGCTGATGGCGGCCATCTTGGATGGAGGTCTGGGTCACTGGATATAATTTTGAAAGTTGACCATTTAAGGACCATTCATGCAATGTTTGCTTTAAATTGGCTTACTGGTTTCAGAGGGAACAAAATTTAAATATTTTTCCCATAGGGTCCTATGTTAAAACTATGTTCACTGACGGTGGCCATCTTGGATGGAGATCGGGGTCACATGACATTATTTTGAAAGTTGACCACCTAAGGACCATTCATGCCATGTTTGCTTTAAATTGACTTGCTGGTTTCAGAGGAAATTTTTTTTTAAACATTTTCCCCATAGGGTCCTATGTTAAAACTATGTTCGCTGATGGTGGCCATCTTGGATGGAGGTCGGGGTCACATGACATTCTTTTGAAAGTTGACCACCTAAGGACCATTCATGCCATGTTTGCTTTAAACTGACTTACTGGTTTCAGAGGAAAAATTTTTAAACATTTTTCCCATAGGGTCCTATGTTAAAACTAAGTCGAGTCATGGTGGCCATCTTGGATATGCGATCGGCACAAAAATAACAAATATAGTAGAGGACCATCCAGTCACCATTTCTATAATGTTACAATTCCATCGGCTGAGTAGTTTCTGACAAGAAGATTTTCAAAGTTTCAACCAATCAGAACACATTATTGGCCCTGGTGGCCATGTTGGTTTTCCGATCTAAACCAAAATAACAAATTTGGTAGAGGACCTCCCAATGAACATTTCTGCCAAGTTTGGTCCAAATCTGTTCAGTAGTTTCAAAGAACAAGATGAAAGTATGAAAAGTTTACAGACGCGGACGACGACGGACACAGTGATGACAAAAGCTCACATGACCCTTTGGGTCAGGTGAGCTAAAAAGTAAGGGAATATTACCTTTATTGCTGCTCTACATTTCAGTCACAGTGGAATCTTCAATGATGAGTACAACTTGTAACTTGAAATGAGTCAGTGTGAAACGGCCTGCAATTAAATGGTATTCTTTACTTCTGTCGATAACAATACATCTGAAATCTTTGTCGTTGTGGCACTTTATCAAATTAATCCTTATGTCCTTAATTAGTATAAATTGGCTTAACAAATATTTGCATAGTAAACACAGAAGATGCATTGAAGAACTGCTCATTGTCATACAGATTCATTATAAATTTGAACTAATTTTGACTAAAAATAATGCTGTTATTTTGAACGGGAGCCATGCTTGTTGGTTACAATTTTGAAATGTGAGTTCAATTTGACATGAAGCATTAGTCAATAAAAGAAATTTGTTTTTTTGGTAATGGCTGCATCTTCGATGGAGGGCAGGACTGGTCTACACAATTTTTTAAGTGAACCACAAAATACCATCCCAGCCAAAGTTGGTCGTCTTTGATTTCTGAAAAGAAGACTTTAATGTCATTTTTAGCTCATGTGGACCAAGGTCCATCTGAGGTATTGTTATCAGTATTCATTCATCGTTATCATTTAATATTTCTATTTGTTTCTCACAAACCACTGACCAAGTTGGAACAAAACTTATTAGAAACGTTACTAGGTGGTTCTCAACATATTATTTGATTTTCATTTCACTCGATAATCCAATATGGCTGCTTGATCCAATTATACTTTTGTTGGCTGCAATTTGAAAAATCTTCTCAAAAACCACTTGTGTGATGGAATTGCAACATATGTCCTTCTGTAGGTCATGAAGAAGTATAGTATCTTTTTGGAATGATTCAAAATCCAAGATGGCCATCATAACCTCCGATTGGACAATGCATTTTCTTCTTCTTCTCTAGAATTTTTGCTTGTGAATTCATCAGACTTGTCATAAATGTTCCACGAGAGGTTCTAGAGAAGTGCCGTTACTTTTCAGAGCGATTTGAAATAAAAAATGGCCACCCTGGCCTCCGATTGGCCAAGACATTCTTTTACTTTTTTTTCAAAACTACTTCATATGAAGTCACCAGACTTTCCAGTATTGTTCCTCTAAGGGTCAGATGGAGTGATTTGAAATCCAAGATGGCCTTGCAGGTTTCTAATTGGCAAAAACATGTCAACTACTGCATGCCATTTGACCAGTTTCCAGAAATGTTCCATTAGGGAACCTTAAGAATGCTATTAATTGCGCTTTAGAGCAAATCTACCACTCTTATAGGCTGAAACACTTTCAACATAGGATTATATTTGTTAAAAACAACAAAGTCACTACATGTATTACAGTAGCCAAAATTACATGGAAACATTCTTTTATTTTGTTTTAATGAAAGCCAGCCTTGCCAAATTGCACAAAAGAAATTATTTTCTCCCCAATTAGGTCACAAATTGGCTAAACATGTATTAATTAAGAAATAATTCATGGCAGGCATAGAGTTGTGCAAATTTACACATGGGCTGGGCCTTTATATTCTAATTTTACCTCGAGCGATTGCGAGGGTTAAAATCTAAGAATATAAAGGCCCAGACCATGTGTAAATTTGCACAACTCTATGCCTGCTATGAATTATTTCGATTCTAATAGGACAAATACGGCAATTTTTAACCTTTCGTGAACTGTATACACACGGCATTTGGTGGCTGTTCCATTTACCTCCTTCGGAAATTTTGGATTGATTTTGAATTACCCAGTATTTGTTTTTGAACGAGATATTTTAAAACAATGAAACAATATTTTTAAAAGTTTACCTTGAAAACTTAATTTAGTTAAATTGTATCAAACTTGAAGCGTACATGAAGCCAAATAACGTCTAATCTTTACGTTTCAAACTGGAAGTCTTCATATGACATCATGTTAATTATGTTCCAAAGTCGTCAATAACATTTCGCAGATTTTTTTCAGTTTACAATCATATGTGTATTGTATGAGGCTCTCCTTGGGTATTTCTTTAATAGTATTTAGCATTGAAAACAAACACGATGTCCAAGAATAAGAATTATAAGGATTAAACACTGTTTTTAGGAAATTATGTATGTATAAACTCCGGCAGCTCACTCACAAAATTTCACAGCGGGAGTCACATGGAATAGCCAGATTTGTTGTGTACTGCACTTGCGCTAAATATAGAGATATATTGTAATATCGTGTGTGCCGTTTTATAGACATCATGTTAGAATACATCCTGATATTCATGAACTGTATGTTTAATTTTGTTTAAGTGAAGGCTTCCCTTTTTTTGTCAGGAGAGTGTAGTAACCCATGGGCCTCTTGTTTGGAAACAGGTAGGGATACAATACCCAAATCAATAGCTTTATTCAGTGCCAAGGATCATTGTGTTCAAAATTCAGAAGGATCCATAACCTAGAACTAAAGTTATAATGATTTCCTTGATAGAGGGTTGCTGCTAACAATAAAGCTACTGGACCAAGGGTTCCTAGTGGTTAAGTTGAAGTCATCACTTGGAAAGTTTTACAGTCACAACATGCAAATGATCCTGGATATGTTCTGTTTGTCGTAGTCACAAATGATCCTGGATATGTTCTGTTTGTCGTAGTCACAAATGATCCTGGATATGTTCTGTTTGCCGTAGTCACAAATGATCCTGGATATGTTCTGTTTGTCGTAGTCACAAATGATCCTGGATATGTTCTGTTTGTCGTAATCACAAATGATCCTGGATATGTTTTGTTTGTCGTAATCATAATCTGGTCCTTTCCTCATTCAAAATCAAAAGCTTAATGTCCCACCACCGATGCTTAGCGGTGGAGGCATAAAAAGCAATATGTATCATTTTTCTGTAACAGTCACAGGCGAGATAAATAGAATTCCCCTTCCCAAAACAATATCGGCCATAAGCTTTAATAGTAGAAAATGAAAAAAAAATCAATCAATGTTTAATAAATTTATTCATTGATTTCTGTACACAACAAAACAATCGTCATGGAAACAGACCAAAACATACACACTAATGAAGGACAGATCACCATTATAATAGACAACAGATTAATAATGAAATAGAAATACAAGTCTAAATGGAGATCATAAAGTTAAATGTTGAGTTGTCTCCCCCTACAATTCAATGTCTACAGCATAGTTCTAGACATATCGTGATAAATCACTGTGATGGACATATCCCTCTGCTTAGTGATACTAATATATCTCTTGGTCTGTTTAATCTATTTACTTATTTTGATATGCCTTTTGGGTGATAGTTTGTAGCACTAAATGTAAAAGAAAATTTGAAAATATATTTAATAGAACAAAAGATATATCTAATAGACCAAAAGATATATCTAATAGACCAAAAGATATATCTATCTAATAGAACAAAGGATATATCTAATAGAAAAAAGATATATCTAATAGAACAATAACAAAAGATATATCTAATAGACAAAGAGATATATCTAATAGACCAAAAGATATATCTAATAGACCAAAAGGTATATCTAATAGACCAAAATATCTAATAGACCAAAAGATATATCTAATAGACCAAAAGATATATCTAATAGACCAAAAGATATATCCAAATCACCAAGATGAGTGATATGCTTTTCACAGTGATTTATTATGGTATGTCTCTGACTGTACTGTACATTAGATTTATGTTCTGTCTTTAATTTAAATAGTAAACTGAATATTAAGATATCTGTTTAATAATGTCTTATAGTTATTATTATTATAAAATGGACCAGTTTATGTATTAACCTCACCAATGTATTAAGAGGTCACAGTTGGGACAAAGAAAAAGTGGTCTTTTTGTACATGTACCAACAATTTGCTTTTTCTCTCTCTACAGTATGCATTAAACCTGGATTAAATAATGCTCACTTATGATACCCCCGCAAACAGGAAGTAGGAATGTGATGGGTTCAAAACGCTTCCTACGATATGGGGTACCTATATGAAACTTGTGACCAAATATCAGATTTCTGCCATCAATAGTTGCTGAGAAAAATGTGACAAAAAATATCTTGGGACGGAAGGAAGGACAGACAGACAGAAGGACTGACAGAGGTAAAACAGTATACCCCCTCCGGTGGAGTGGAGGTATAATTATATCTAACTTATTTTTAAAACTATTAATAACCATTGCGAGAGTAAAAAGTACATTTCAACACAGAAACTCCATGAAGTCTGTAACTGCTCACAGATGAACAGTTGCCTTCAATTTGTTCAACTAGAGAAACTGCTTACATTCAGATATTTTAATTAACAACTTATTGTTAAAACAACTTGTTATAATGTGCCTAAAAGTTAAGTTTTATCCCATTACAAACTAAATGTAGACAATTAGACTATTTAAGAAAGTTAAACTATGTAGTAACTGTGGTCCTGATTGGTTTAATTTGTCCATGTGATTTTAGTGTGAGTGAGTGATTGTTACTTAGCGCCAACTCAGCAATTTTTCAGCTATATCATGGCAAGAACAAGTTAATTTTCAATGAAATGATGATGAGGTACTCTTTGTACTAGACCAACCCGCTTATTTTTAGAGGAGTAAATTAAAATGTAAATAGCTAATGATGATGGGCATCATCTGATGGCGAAAGTTAACAATATCAAGGAAAGTCCCAGTTCAATTCTTAACAATATAAACGCGTGGATTTTTTTTTGGAGTAATTACTAACATAAATAAAAGGTTAACATTTGATACTATTTTAAGGTATAAATTGTACTCCAGAACTTATGGTACACAAAACAAAATAACTATAAGGTGTTCGCAATACCTAGAAATTACGGTAAAGTGACAAAATTAGGTGCGTATTATACTCAAGAAAGTATGGTTCACCAGAGAAAGATATATAGAAACTGTTACCTATAATAATTTGTGAATTGTACTTCAGAAATGACAGTAGTTACATAAAACTAGAAAAATGATAATATTGGAAACAAACAGTTTCCTACTTTACAGTTAGAATACAAGTATTAACTGAACACAGTATATCATTGAATATTGCAATTAGATGAACAATGTAAAATAAATAATATATTTAATAACAAACAAAATTCCTCTATTAAAAAGACAAAATGAGAAATAAAGACTTGTCATAATGAAGTATTAACCAGTATCTTGACGGCACAAAATGTGTTTGTCACAGAACTTGCATTGATTTATTAATAAACTATTTCCCAACTATTGGTAGAAAATGAATATACACACAAAATTTATCTTTGTTAAATCCAATTTTCCTGGAAAGTCTCCAGGTTGTACTTTAATTTCTAAACCTCAAAGATGGCTACCACAGCCTCATTCCCATATCTTAAAAATTGGAATCCAACAAGACAAGTTCTTTCTCAATATGATACAAAATAACACAACAATTCATTCACACATTTTCCACAAAATAACAAATTTGAAGATTATTTCTAATAATTTTGATGTTTAAAATTTTTCTGGTAAACATATTAACAATATCTACACCAGAGAATTCATTATTCAACAGATATTATAGATACAGTGAAACCTGTCTAAACCCAACCCAGAAACCTGTCTAAACCCAACCCTGAAACCTGTCTAAACCCAACCCAGAATGAATCAGAAACCTGTCTAAATCCAACCCTGAATAAAACAGAAGCCTGTCTAAACCAAACTTTAAATAAATTCCTAATATAGGAAATCTTTGTTAATTTAACCTTTTAAAACAGAGCACCTGTCTATTCCAAACACAAAAGTTGGTCCCGGTGAGGTTTGGTTTAGACAGGTATCACTGTAATGGTATATTTGTTTGTCATGCTCAATACATAAAAAACATATCACATGCTACAAAAACACATTTAACAAGGTACTTATATTGCATTTTTTTTAGTTGTTGTTATAAACATACAAGTAGACATAATTGATACTGGCTGAAGTAGTCTTCACAACGAACTGATAAAAACTTTCAAGTACGAGACTATTGATTCAAATTATCCAATCAAAGCACTATATTTGTGACCTAAGAACTTTTGCAGTACTGTCTAATTTAAATTTCAAAATGACATCCAATTAAACTCAAATTATCATAAGGGGACGGTTGAGTTATCTGAAATCAATTAAATTTTACTCAGATTCATCCTCGTTCACGTGGCTATTCATGCACTGTTTTGGTTCATGAAAGTTTGATGTTTCTGAGACAAGAATTGTCCCTCACCACTACCATGATGGTTCCCACCAAAACTAGATTAAACGAGGAATCTTTGTTAGTTCCTAACTAGGTTCCCACCAAAACAAGATTAAACGAGGAATCTTTGTTAGTTCTTAACTATATTTTTATGATAATAACTACAGTATTTTGACTGGTATATTTTGAAATATACAAGTTGTACTTTCATTAAGTTTTTATTTTAAAAGACTTTAGCTTTCAGTTAAGTAGCACACCAAAATAACAAGTAATAATTCATTATATTCTTCTTGGCATGCATGGAGACATTTTTATGAGGTTAGCATTCCAGACATGATTATATGAGGACGTTGACAGATTTGTCTTTAACACCCTCACAAAACATAATATTTATTTGACTGCACATTACATAGATCAGAGGTGAACGTGCTCACTGATGAACAAGAGGAGACCTCCTATAAGTGTGTCCCGAAACCATCCTATAAGTGTGTCCCGAAACCATCCTATAAGTGTGTCGCAAAACCATCCTATAAGAGTGTCCCGAAACCATCCTATAAGAGTGTCCCGAAACCATCCTATAAGAGTGTCCCGAAACCATCATATAAGAGTGTCCCGAAACCATCATATAAGTGTGTCCCGAAACCATCATATAAGAGTGTCCCGAAACCATCCTATAAGAGTGTCCCGAAACCATCCTATAAGAGTGTCCCGAAACCATCATATAAGTGTGTCCCGAAACCATCATATAAGAGTGTCCCGAAACCATCATATAAGTGTGTCCCGAAACCATCATATAAGTGTGTCCTGAAACCATCATATAAGAGTGCCCCATCATATTCTAGCTGTTTACACCCAGATTGACACATTTTGTTTACAAATACTTTGTTACAAAAAAAGAGGAAATCTGCTGATCAGAGGAAAACTTTCATCTCTGATATATTTTGTTTGAATGTTTCTATCCCCACCCGCATGCAATAATTTCTGGAAAAGCTGATAGATTACTATCATTAATCAATATTTTTAATAATTAACTTCAAGCTTAATTATCTTTTTCCAAGTAGGGAAAATAATATAATAAATGTTCAATATAATTGCTCTTCATCCAAGGTTTTGACCATAAGGCCTTTATCAAGGCTAATTAAGAGGGTTTATGGTGTTTAATGCCACTTTCAACAATATTTCAGCTCTATCGTGGCAGTCTGTTTTATTGGTGGAGGAAACTGGAGTACCCAGTGAAAACCACTGACCTGTCGCAAGTCACTGACAAACTTTATCACATAATAATGTATCGAGTTCACCTCGCCATGAACTCAAAATTGTAGTGATGATAGGCACTGATTACACATGTACTTGTAAATCCAACTACCATATGATCACAACCACAATGGCTCCTAATCAAGGCTAAGTCTATAAAGAAATCATAATATACTAAAACATCAACAATACCTAAAAAACATTGAACATTTTAGGTATCATTGACTATTCTTAGTGTGTAGACTTGTGATAGACTTATCCTAAGTGAAGGCATGAAAGCTAAAATGTTAAAAAAAAAAATTAAAAAAAAGAGCAAGAATATTGAACGTCTATAATAATTAAAAAAAAAAGCAACATATACCAAAAAATATTGTTTACAGTAATAACAAATGACAAAATAAAACTACATTCAACTTCTACCAATCACACATCAAAATACAAAAAGATTTTTACATTCACACATTGGTCTGTACATAGCTAAATTCTGTTTAGTACATTTTTATTTATATAATGCAAGTTCAATGACAATTTTGATTAATCTACTGTACATCTTGTATACATTATCAGGGCTATTCCATTTAAATTCATCAAAATGGGGAGGCGAAATGGAGGTAATGTCTACAGACTAGATAATTATCTGGATATAGCATTGTATTGTATAACCCCATAATATCAATAAGGGCGTGCTAGCTTTGGAATAGTCCATCATTTATCATATAATATCAAATTGTACCATTTGAAACAAATAACTTGTCATGAAACCTCCCATAACCCACAGTTTTTAAGAGTTAGATACTGATGACCTCTCTTTACAATATTCATGGAATAACCCCTAATAGTCTTGTACACTAATTCATTTATTTTTCCCAAAGATGCATTGAAATGGAATAGCCCATCACAGAAAATTGACAAAACAGAATCGGAAATAAAAATAAAATTGAAGAAGTTTACATTTTCTTTAGCTGTGAAATAGCACTTTCCATGACTTTCTTTGTATACAATTTTTTCAATATACATCTGAATTTGAATATTTACTAAACTGGCCATCTTGAAATTAAGTAATATAAAAGTGAATTACACATGACAGTTAAGGAGGACAAAAATCATGTGATGTAAATAAAAAAGCTCTCTACACCAATCAAACTGAAGTATTCAGTATACAAAAATCATGTGATGTAAATAAAAAAGCTCTCTAGACCAATCAAACTGCAGTATTCAGTATACTTGATACTGATAACAATATACAAACAATAAAAATAAACTTTACAATATACACATCAAATTTAAAGTCACATGACTAGGATTACTATTATTTAGTGATAATAAATTCAATCTATCCCACAGGATTCTATGAGCTCTTTCTTGCCCTACACTACTCTTGTATATGTAAGATAATATACCTTACATCAAAGATAACAAAGACACTTTATAGACTGATCAATAAAATATTTATCCTATTGTTTTAATAATAGGAAAAGTGAAAACTTACAGCAATATAGTCTGGGACACATAAATGTGAAAGAAGAAATGATTTCTGATCAATAATTTATAGAATGCAAAAAACCAAGACTTTTTTTAACTGAAGTCATCAGAAAGATAAATAGATTAAAAGTTTGTTTTTCTTCCCATCTTGTATCATTGTTATTTCTACACACATCTAAATCTTGATACATAATCCAGGGATTCAAATAAATTACTATAAACAAGATTGTGGACATTTTTTTCTCCTCATATATTATAAAGTAATAATGGCAAATTAAATTTATCTTGTGAATTGTACCCCACAAATATTTCACATTCTTCTAAGAAATATTTGGAATTAAAATGTTCTTGACCAAAAATGCTAAGGAATAAGCTTGTTAATTTTATAGAACTCGTTTAATAGCATGAAGTTGCAAAAAAAAAAACAACTGCTGCAATATATTTTTAAATATATTTGAATATTCAACAGTCTGGCTAATGATCAGACATGCCCATCCTCCATCACAGCAATGACGGTGGAGGTTAAGCTAGATTTAATGAATGCCCTATTTTCATTGGTTGATACATATTTAACAGAGATCTGATTACACATGATTTAATATAAATACCCAAGAGAAAATAGTTCTCCATTGTGGCCTTTTTTTTTCTTTAAATAATTCATATTTTTTGTCACAACCTGCAAAAACTGGGTTTCGTTTTTCTTATAATAATTAACAATAAAAAAAACAATAAAAAAAAAACATTTCAAAGGCCAACTATTACCATTTTTTTGCAAACAAAATATATTTTATATCTTAATATACATGTATGATGTATTTATTCTGACCACACAAATAAAAACTGTAGATCAAGATTGTGAAACTTTCTAAATCCAGTGGAAATTCTCTAATCCAGCCAGGGAAAAGAAACTATTTGACCAAATATAAAACTGTTGCTGGTTTTCTGTCTAGATGTTGCAGCAACAGACTGGATGTTATGACCCCTGTCAACTGGGATAAAACAAACTAGATGCGGATATAAAGTTTGACTAACTTCAGCACTTTGACTTGATATATGCACCACAAAATACAAGACTAAGCACCCCTGAGATGAAGCTGCTTTTAGTATTTCATTCCCAGAAAATCTACATTAAACTTTCATTAGATCTATCCATCTTCCTGCTGTTAACCACCACATAAAGCATTATCAACCAACTTACACAACCGACCTTAGTAATGATTTTCAATAGAGACATTTTTTCTCGTCCACATCGAAGTCTAATACGTGAAGTTTGGTTTCCTCTGTCCCGTTTCGACTGCCTACTGCACACACAAGTTTTGAATTGCTACAACGAACACGCCACACAACCCCTCCACTTCCACCACTGTCTAATGCCACAAGATTTCTCAGAAATTCTCCTGTTTTCAAGTCCCAGATTTTGACAGTTCCATCATCAGATGAGGTAATCACAAATTTTTTGTTGAATTGTAAACAAGTCACAGCACTAGAATGTTTGTTTGGTCCTAGAAAGAAAAAAAACAAGATGATTATGATACCCCCGCATATATGTTCAATGTGTATAAAAACCAACCAAGTCGGCAAACAGGAAGTAGGAATCTGACGGGTTCAAAAACGCTTCCCACAATATGGCATACCTATATGAAGCATGTGACCAAATATCAGATTTCTGCCATCAATAGTTGCTGAAAAAAATGCGACGAAAAATATCTTGGGACGGACGGATGGACAGAGGTAAAACAGTATACCCCCCTCCGGTGGAGCGGGGGTATAATAACTTTGAATAACAGGGAGCAAGTGATTTTTTTGCTTAACGCTCAGCTATATCATGGTGAGAACAAGTTATATTTAGATGAGATGATGTCAGCTTTGTACAAGACCAACATGCTTCATTGGATTGTTATAGTGCTAGCTCACTGAAACAAGAATCTGCCCCACTTGGACACATTGTTCTGATTCCGAGCCAACCAGTCTTTCCTCCTACTCCTTAATGCTATATGCTTAACAGAAAAGCAACAAATACCAATTTTACAGTCTTGTTTTGACCTGATCAAGACTTGAACCAATGACCTACCATACTCGTTGCTCTATCATGTTAACCACTACATCACTGAAGCAGTTTTAGATTTCTGTGTAGTGTTTTGCACATTATTGTTTGTCCTTTTGTCTTTTTTTTCTTTTGGCCATTGTATTATCTGTCCTTAAATTTACAGCTTCTGATTACCCCTTTGGTAAATTTACAGCTTCTGATTACCCCTTTGGTAAATTTACAGCTTCTGATTACCCCTTTGGTAAATTTACAGCTTCTGATTACCCCTTTGGTAAATTTACAGCTTCTGATTACCCCTTTGTTAAATTTACAGCTTCTGATTACCCCTTTGGTAAATTTACAGCTTCTGATTACCCCTTTGGTAAATTTACAGCTTCTGATTACCCCTTTGGTAAATTTACAGCTTCTGATTACCCCTTTGGTAAATTTACAGCTTCTGATTACCCCTTTGGTAAATTTACAGCTTCTGATTACCCCTTTGGTAAATTTACAGCTTCTGATTACCCCTTTGGTAAATTTACAGCTTCTGATTACGCCTTTGGTAACTTTATGCTTTTCAATAAAATAAATCATTCATGTAATAAAATCTTTTAATTTCAACAACAAAATAAAAAGCATTTGGGTCGTTTTCCTTTTTGGAACACTGCATGTCCTGACAAAAGTAAATATATTGATAGTACATAAAAAGAATCTGTATTTTATTTTCATAGTCCACAATTAATTGAAATTGTGTCAATTATAGCATTAAATTGGTGTGAAATGAAAAAAAAAAGACTTTATAAAGTAACCATGGCAATAAAACCAGTCATAAAATAGCAATCTAGCGACTATTCTACATAGCTGTCCGATATTGCCATCTTATCATCCTTCCCTCCGGTTATATCTACCTGCTGGCTCCATAAGCAAAACTCGTATCAAAGTCCACGTGAGCTGAGCAGGACTTATCAACAGTCAGCAGGAGTTATCACCAAATTCTCCTAACATTTAAACGATAATTCCTGTGAAGATGGCAAAAATAAATAAAATTCATCGACCCCCATTATCTAGTTAACATTATTTTTTTAAACATATATCAAATTAGGAACTGTCGTGTTAGAAATATCGACAAACATCGTCCTACAAATATGTACTTTAGGCCATGCAAAGTGAATTACTTGGTTCTCAGGCCCTTTTTTGTCAAAATTGATGAGGGAGGGCAGCATTTTTTTTTATCCTTTTACTGCTGTAAAAAGTGATGAGGGAGGCATTTTTTCTTCTTTTTTTTTTGTGAAAAATATGGCAATGTATAAATCTTTTCATTACTTTATTGAAAATTTAAATTTTATTTCTTCTGATGGTGGCAGAAACATCACAAGTGGTTAATTTTTATGGAAACGTCCAATCCGCTGGTCCGTCCGTACCATTTTTTATCTCCGTAAACAATTCCAATAAGGTACAAGCTTCGGAGAAGCCCCCTATTATGTTTCCTGGTAA
This sequence comes from Gigantidas platifrons, assembly GCA_002080005.1. Lineage (NCBI taxonomy): Eukaryota > Metazoa > Mollusca > Bivalvia > Mytilida > Modiolidae > Gigantidas > Gigantidas platifrons. The sequence continues at coordinate 116,163 of MJUT01019669.1, read as the reverse complement.
AACTGGCAAACATTTGTGCCGAATTTGCACAGAAACGATTGACATTTTGTCTAAATGTCAAACGGAAACACGTTTTTTATTTATTCATTGTCATAACGATGCTTTAAATCTCATTTAAGCATGATGCGTTTTAAAGCGTTTCACCGACCACGCGATATAAGAGAAAAACGGATGCGGTTGTTTTTTCCGTACGGACAGCGCTACCGCATTAAATTTTTTTTTTTACTATTTTTGCAATAAAATCGGCAATGCGGCGACGAATTTCCACATGCGGGCGGGCCTGAGAACCAAGAAATTAACTTTGTATGGCCTCACACAATTCTTGATAACCTCTGCTGAGACATCATAATTTTTTACGTCATAAGGAAAGTTGTGACGTTCATGTTTTCTAAACCGGAACAAAACCTTTAATGAAAATGGGTGACTTTGATGTTTGTAATAAAAAAAAACCCAATGAATATCACAATTAAAGGAAAAATGCAACAATCTTAACATTTATATAAACCTGTACAAATGAATGGTATATTTGCAAACTACTTATGAACTACGGTTTTAGGGAAGCGTATTTTGAATATTTTGAATCATGTAATTTTTCCCGCGAAAATACAAATATAGATGTATCCGTGTTTATGGTTGATTTAAGGACAGAATATGAGGTTTGTGACTCGTTCGCTTCGCTCACTCGCCAACAAACTTCATATTCTGGCTCGGCAGGCTGATATTTTCGGTATCAATCAATTCACATCCAGATAACATATACTTATATAAGTATTTGGATGTTTATATTAGAATACAACTTTTCATGTAAGTTTTTGACGAGTGGTCTAATTTTTAAAATACCTTGTAATGTTTGAAGACACTGGCCTGTTGTTATATCCCAGACTTTGACGGTTGAATCAGCATTGCCCGATACGAGAATGTTATCCTTCAGCTCCAGACCACTGGTCAATGACTGGTGACCAATTAAAGTGTGAAGACAATTTCCTGCCTCGACATCCCAAACACGTATGGATGTGTCTAGTGATCCACTTACAATATGGACACCATCAAACTATAAAAATAAAATCAAATAAATCTTAAAATGATTGATGTCCGTTATCTACTTAGCGGGTCAGTGATTAGTTAGAATTGTTTTTATCTAGATCATGTCTAGAACAAGTTACATTTGAATCTCGTTATGTCAAAATGGGATTACTCGAAAATTTAGGTTCAAGTGAAATTCTTGTAAAGTCCTGTTCTAAACTTTTCCACTGAATTGGCTCCTATTTTCTTAAAATTCGATGCGTCATAATTTCTGGTGTCTAGAAGATATTTTTTATTAGTGCTAAAAATTAATGATGTGGTATTTATAGATTTCTATGAAAGTTTGTTTTGTTGACAGGTTTGTAATTCAAATACACAATTGTGTATTGTCGTATGACTTAATTTATGAACATGTTGTAATCAAACATGAGTTTCTTTTTTCTCAAAGTCTCCTCACAATTATTGAATCTAAAATTGGTAAAATTCATATAACATTCATAAAAAAACATTTTGTATTTATTTTTTCAAAACATAAAAAATTCAATACGTTACACATGTTATAAAAATATGTCTACATTGTAATATTATGATAGAAAGTTTCCGAGATGATGGACAGTAGTAGTTCAAATTCCCATTTGTTTAACATACCTGACACAGACATCTGTCTTACATAATTCCTTGCTCCCCTGTAGTCGAATTCTGGATAACTCAAAATTTTGAAAACGTTCCAGTGAACTTCGAGATAACATGATTCGATTACTATTTTCATAATAGCATTTCCTATTTTTTTCACAGAATTACATCATTTTCTAATTTTAGGAATTTTAGAAGCTTTTATGGACAAAAATAATATAACGGGTATCTATGAAACATTTGTGATGTATTTCAGTTTTGTTATGTTCCTGTAACTAACAAAGACTAATTTTTAATTTCAATTTACACTGGTTTTCGGTTTACTCAGAATTAGGTTTAAGGAGGTACCATACACTTCAGGTAAAATTTGATCTGCTCGTTTAATTTTCTTAATTTTTTGGCAGTGTGTTTGAATATGTCCACTGTAATAAATAAAAAAATTTCATCAAATTCCAACCAACAGACTCAGAGCTATAAATTCACTAGCCACATAGCAGCTTTTCTCTCTGTGGTTTTGATCACCGAGATGCTTGAAATCTGCATACAAACATCATATGATCAAAACGTCTCACTGATTTTAAAGAGTTATCTCCCTGTAGTGTATGGTTACCCCTTAAACCAGTTTCATTGTTTTAGTTAAACCCACCTGCAAAGAATACACCCTATTTGTATGTCCTTGTAATGTGTGAAGACATGTCTCATTCTCTGGGTCCCAAACTTTAACCATGTAGTCATATGCACCACTGACCACTCTCCGCCCATCATATTGGACACATCGGACAGCTGCTACATGTCCTAATAACACATGTAAACAGGCACCACTGTCGATGTCCCATACCCGTAATGTAGCGTCTCTTGAACCACTCACAACACTGAAAATATGGAAATATTATTGATTGATTTTAATTTTTGGTGTTTAATGCCACTTTCAGCAATATCATGGCAAGCAGTTTTAGTGATGGAAGAAGCCGGAGTACCCAGCACCGACCATGGGCAAGCAACTGGTAAACTTTATCATATCTATGGAAACATTAAAATATGATTACATTTAAAAAGGTGTTGCTACAATTGTTTGTATTTATAATCAATTGAAATTTCAAATTATTTTAAGATATAAAATTTGGTGTAATGCATCTGGATATACAATCATATAATTAAACCTTGTCGTGTGTATCCAGATCACATCTGTTAGACAAGCTTAATACATTCTTATAAAATATCTAAGTTTGATCATAATACAATTATTATTGGAAAAGAAGTTTTTATAGATAGTTCTGTATTTTTGATAGATTGATTGTTGTTTAATGTCACTTGTGGACAGTATGTTAGCTATATTCATGAACAGAACAAGTTTACAAACAAAACTTTTGAAAATACTTACACATTTTTATGTAAAATTCTTACACATTTTTATGTAAAATACTTCCACATTTTTAGTTAAAATACTTACACATTTTTATGTAAAATTCTTACACATTTTTATGTAAAATACTTACACATTTTTATGTAAAATACTTACACATTTTTATGTAAAATACTTACACATTTTTATGTAAATGCATACACCTTACTGTAGAAGAATGTCCATACAATGTATGTATACACTGTCCTGTGTCAGCATTCCACACTTTCAGTGTCCTATCAGTAGAACCACTAATAACAACGTTATTAGACATCTGTGATGACCACACCCCTCCTGTATGACCAATCAGGGTTCTCAAGCACTGAAATGATGGGGAAAAAAATTACATCTGTAATGACCACACCCCTCCTGTATGATCAATCAGGGTCCTCAAGTACTGAAATGAGAAAAACCATTACTACATCTGTGATGACCACACCCCTCCTGTATGACCAATCAGGGTTCTCAAGCACTGAAATGAGAAAAAAACATTACTACATCTGTGATGACCACACCCCTCCTGTATGACCAATCAGGGTTCTCAAGCACTGAAATGA
>MJUT01019669.1:99949-111436 GCA_002080005.1 Gigantidas platifrons | reverse complement strand
CTGGGTCACTGGATATAATTTTGAAAGTTGACCATTTAAGGACCATTCATGCCATGTTTGCTTTAAATTGGCTTACTGGTTTCAGAGGAAAAAAAATTTAAACATTTTTCCCATAGGGTCCTATGTTAATACTATGTTCGCTGATGGCAGCCATCTTGGATGGAGGTCGGGATCACTGCACATAATTTTGAAAGTTGACCCCCTAAGGACCGTTCATGCCATGTTTGTTTTAAATTGACTTATTGGTTTCAGAGTTAAAGACTTTTAAACATTTTTTCCATACGGTCATATGTTAAAACTAAGTCAAGTCATGGCGGCCATCTTGAATCTCCGATCGACAAACGATTCACAAGTTTAGTACATGACCATCCAATGATCATTCCTGCAAAGTCACAATTCAATTGGTTGAGTGGTTTCTGACAAGAAGATTTTCAAGGTTTCAACCAATCACAACACGTTATTGGCCCTGGCAGCCATGTTGAATTTCCGATCTACACCAAAAACACAAATCTGATAGAGGACCATCCAATGAACATTTATGGCAAGTTTGGTTGAAATCTGTTCTGCTAAATGTGAAAAGCTAACGGACGGACGACGGACGCTTACCCATGACAAAAGCGCACATGGTCTATGGCCAGGTGAGCTAACAACATTCGTAGTCAATGTTTTAATTATTCAAACCTTTTCATGTGGCCACCTGTATTAAACAAAACCTGGATTAAGTGACCAGCTCTTTCAGATCTTAGATACCCAAAATATACACACATTAATCTGCTACCTGTCATATGTGGTCACTTTCTGGTGTTCCTGAGGGTGACCTTTTAATAAAGGTTTGATTGCAACATAGACAACCGGCAGAGTCACTTCTAACATTCTTATTGTGGGAGCATTATTATATAAGTATTAATACAATATCTGGTCAGTTTATTTTTTAGTTTTTTTATTTAGGTTTGATTATTTATTAATGGGTGGTTGTTTAACACCAAATTGAGCAATTTTTCAGTTATATCATGGTTTGAACAAGTTACATTCGATAAGATGATAATAATGTTTGCTTTCCACTAGACCAACATGAATATTTGGATTACTACAATGCTAGCTCACTGAAAGATCCATTGCCAAATCAGAAATTGATATTGTATAATGGTCAACCAGTTCGTGATGACGACCGTATATATTTTTGTATCGAAGACTTCAACCTATGAGCAACGATTCGATTATTGCTCAACGCCATGGGAAGTAAGAAGCTTAGCAGCAATATCATGCCTATTACAAAATACATTTCAATGAGATTATGACGAGGTCCACTTTGTATCAGACCAGCACCTTTAGTTAAATTTTTATAGCACTAATTCACTGAAACAACTATCTGTGAGTAGATGTGTCACTCCACTCAGAAACATTATTCTGATTCCTAGCCAACCAGTCTTTGCTCTTTCTCCTTAATGCTGTGTGCTTAGCAGAGAAGCAGCAAATACTAATTATATAGTCCGGTCTGACCTGCCAGGGCTTCACCCTATGATTTACCGCACTCAAGGCAAGCACGTTAACAATCACACCACTGATTCTGTTGTTAATGAAACAATTGAACAACACAATATGTATTACAGTTGAACCTTACTTCCCCGACCTCAGATGATGCCACTCTAGCTTACAGAAAAACAATGATGCCATCTTCCATGCCTTTGGTTGGAGGAAAAAATTATATTGCACAGAACTACATACCTTTCCTGTTATGGCTGACCAGACTTTGAGGGTGTTGTCATCAGATCCACTGACAACACGTGTCCCACAAAACTCCAGACAAGTTATCACATGGTCATCATGACCTTTCAGTAACTACAAAAGAAATACCAATATAGCCGTCACTTTAATAAGTCATGCTAAAATGCTTTTCTCTAATTCTTGTTCAATTTTCACACTTCTCAACCCGTGTGAGAAGAAATCGATAATCAACGTGTGGATCACTTTGTTCTCAGTCGCTGATTGGTCAATTACGCTATTATGTCTCAACCCGTGGGTGAGATAAGAATTTCACGCTACTTTTCCTGCAAAAATGTTACGTTTCGCAAAATGTCATTGTATCAATAAAATTGTTTAATTAACCGTAACTACCGTATTTTACGGACTATAGGTCGATGGGGACGATAGGTCGAATTGCTGCTTTTCGGCAAAATTTTTTGGGGAATACTAAGATAGGTCGAAGCATTCCATAGGTCGAACGGGTTTTTTTTTTTACATCGGTAAACATTTGTCCTATAACGTTCTTCGGTAAGTATATGCAAGTATTAATTCAAGAATACTATTCTTATGTGTCATAAAAGAAATAATTATGAAAGTTAAATAAAATAAAATTTTGTTTTAAAACTTATGTTTGTGTTTTTTTATGACGAGTCCGGTTTATAAACCCAGACATCGACGACATTCAAATCAGGCCATCTGTGGGTGTCACAATAGATGGTAAACGGATGTTCATACAATAAAATAATTAAGCTGTCAAAACAATGTATCACCTTGTGCAGTTTTATTGACACACCTTTAAACTGTGTTCAATTATTAGTACACAATTTATGTGATTGTCTCGGTCCAGTAAATTTTCAATCAGCTGATCAGGATAAGTGCCGACAGAGGTTCACCTGTGTTGATTATCTCATGGTGATTATTTTATTTGTTCTTAATTGACCAATTCAATTGTAGAACATTATATAATGAAATCGATAATTATTTTCCAGTACATTTAGTATAAAAAGCTTGTTCACCACGTGTATTGTGAGATATAATATTGCAACCGCCATGTTTTACTACAACCTCATGCGCATGCTCGTGTTCGGTACCCCTCGTGTTTAATGGAAAGCTATAGGCCTATAGCTATATTTAGATATTTTGTGATAATAATTTTATAAACGATCCACCCTGTGATTTTTTTTTCAACAACATACATTTTTTATAGTATATAATTTTTTATTATACAATACAATATTGAACTGATTTTCGTTAACACTTCATTTTTCGATCATTGAATATTGATTTTTTTTTCCGGATGTTGAACATTTTATTCCCAGAATTGCACCCCCTGTTAGTGTTAGTATATTTTTATTGCTTTAATTAAAAAAAAATAACACCAAGAACATCGATAATTTCAGTCTTCTTATTCATGAAAAAACATACAGCAAAATAAAGGTATACTGTCAACAAAATCGTAATTTTTATCGAGATTTTTTTTAGGGATTCCAGATTTTTCAACTTCATCCTTGTATAGGTCGATGTGGACGATAGGTCAAAGCCAGCGTGTTGAGGAAAAAAAATATCGACCTATCGTCCGTAAAATACGGTAATCGTAATTAACCGTACCGTCATCAAGAACCCCTCATCTGGAATCTTGTCCCTTCTCCATCATTGCTTCAAAAACATTCCTTAACGGGTGTGACGTCTATGTCAGTGGACGTCATTGGACGTCGATTTGAGAAAGTGAAAAACGGCCATATATTTTGTTAAATTAGTGAGAAAAAGAATCAAACAATTATTTTTTAGTGGTTCATTAGAGAAACAATCTCTAACATTGTTTCCCGTTTATTACGATAATTTCTCAAAATCTTGATAGTTAAATTTTCACATTTTAAAGTTCTCGGTAAACCCCAAACTTTAAAATGTGAAAATTTAACTATCTTGATTTGAGAAATTATCGTAATAAACGGGAAACAATGTTAGAGACTATATGTAAACATTAATTGATATTACTAATTTCTGTGAAATATCCAATTTATGAATATTGTCGTTTTTAGTTTTTATTTGTATGACCTTAGAAAATAGCTACGCCATGACAAGTTTTTCTAGCCTGTATTTTGTACATCATGCACAACCCAGAGATATCAATGTAGGTTTTATAACCTGCAAGTCAGATTAACTAGGTCTTACTGTTAGACTTATAAATACTTTATTTCTCTCTATGAGGAATGAGATTAGTAAATAAACTTGATTTGTCTAATCTATTACGCGAATGTTGATGCCACGACAAACAGCTGAAATACTGCTTAAGTTGATGTTAACCACCAATCAATCAAATAGAGAATGTTAGAAAATCATGTTCAATTAATGTACATATTCATTTGAGAAAATTGGCATTTTATATATAGAATTTTTTTTCCCGAAATATTATATTTAGCTTACCTTTGGACCTGGTATTTCTCCAGATCTCCAATTTAATTCAATTTGATGCTGCCTCATATACAAAGACTTCCACGGACATCGTGAAGTCTGCCTACGCCGAAGTCTGTTGCTTCCATATACCAAATTTTCATCGATTCCTTCTTCTCTGCATTTCTCCCGCCATAACAGATTGTCCTCTGCAAGAACCCTCCAATATCGACAAGTCTGTGCAGCTTTCAACAGAGATTTAGGTTCAAGGAAAGACAATACATAGAGAGCAAGCTGAAAGAGAAAATAACTTATATCAGTGTTTGATCAAGAACGTGGGCAATGGAGAGAACATTTGTGCGAAAGTTCATTTGTACAAATTCAGAAGATGTTTGTTTATTGTGTTTAACACCACTTTCAACAATATTTCAGTTATATCATGGCTCAAAATGCAGAAGAAGAAATAAAAGAACCGCCTAGCGCATGAATGCGCGACGTATCCCCCCGCACTTGCATAATATTTAGTTTTATATATTTATAAAAAGCAGCCTTGCAGTCTTCATGCATAACATACTTACAAGCCACATGCAAAGATTATTCAAATGTATCCATGTTTACTAAAGTTATCACGTAAACAAGACACAATTCTCAAAATTGGTGATTTTTCAACCAAAAACTAACATTTTCCCCCAAAACCCTTGCTTCAAATATTTCCATGTTAGAACCCATCCAAGATAATGATAATTACAAGCCACATGCAAAATATTATTCAAATCTATCCATATTTACTAAAGTTACCGCGTAAACAAGACACAATTCTCAAAATTGGTGATTTTTCAACCAAAAACTAACATTTTCCCCCAAAACCCTTGCTTCAAATATTTCCATGTTAGAACCCATCCAAGATAATGATAATTAAAAGCCACATGCAAAATATGATTCAAATCTATCCATGTTTACTCAAGTTATCGCATAAACAAGACTCAATTCTTAAAATTGTTGATTTTTCAACCAAAAATTAAGATTTTTCCCCAAAACCCTTGCTTCAAATATTTCCATGTAAAAACCCATCCAAGATAATGATATTTACAAGCCACACACAAAAAAATATTCAAATTTATCCATGTTTACTAAAGTTATCGCGTAAACAAGACACAATTCTCAAAATTGTTGATTTTTCAACCAAAAACTAAGATTTTCCCCCAAAACCCTTGCTTCAAATATTTTTCCATGTTAGAACCCATCCAAGATAATGATAATTACAAGCCACATGCAAAAAACTATTAAAATCTATCCATGTTTACTCAAGTTATCGCATAAACAAGAAAGTGTGATGGATGGACAGACAGACAGACAGACGGCCGCTATTACTATATCCCCTCACCACTATCATGGGGGGATAAAAAAGGAAAACAGCATATTTTTGTGAAAAGTTGTCTCTACTAAGAGGGCACCGTGATTGTTGTTGGATTCTGACTTCAACCTTGATAACAGAGAAATCAAGTGAATGTCTACTAAGAGGGCACCCGTGATTGTTGTTGGATTCTGACTTCAACCTTGATAACAGAGAAATCAAGTGAATGTCTAACTGTATTACACTGTAGCAACAAGAATCAAGATCACATGGTATTTTACAAAATGACTCAGGAATTTAAATCACTTTCACAGTCGTGTTTCACCCTCTAACAATACTGTGATGCTACAGTGAGGTATCATGTTGAGTAAAGCTAAAAACAACAATTTAAATTTGAAAAATTTTTAAACTACAATAATGAATATATTAATTTCTATTATATATATTAATATACTAGCCTCTTTTGGCAGAAGTGATATGAAATCCCTTTGAAATTGTGGTTCAATGACCTGCATCATATGCCGAACTTGTGTTGGATCACAAAATGTAATCAACTCATCCAGCGCCATCAATCTCTCGGCATTTCCCCAATTCTAAAATTATAGATAACACATTAATTTCCTATATTATTCCACTATTATTTAATCAATGTACTCTCTTGTCATCTCACCCCCCTTCCATACAATCAATTCTGAAAAAGCCTTAAAACAGAAAAATTATGTTATGAGGTGAAGAATCCTAAACAGTGAATAGAGTCACACCTCTATTTACCAGTCACCTGTATTAAAAGGTTACCCTTTCCTTGTCCTGTCATAAAAAATTTCAAATGTGAACAACTTTTAAGAGGTTTCTTGTCTTATAAGACCATTTTCTCTTTGTTCCAAAGGCGACCTCTTAATACAGGTTGACTGTACATGAGCTAGAGCCTGACTTGGTTATAAATATATGAGCTGGAAGCTCACCAGATTATAAATACTTGTGCTAGAGTCTTAGATCTTTATACAAACTTTATACAGGACCATCAAGTTTGGCATTGTAAAGACTGTGCATAATATAAATAACCATTATTACCTGAAATATTTGTAACCATTCTGCTAACTTGTCAGGGGGATGTTCTTTTGAGGGAATCCTCATTCGTTGTGCAGTGATTAAGTTTTGTCTCGATGATTTTTGTAAATTACCAAATGTGCTGAAATAAGGGAATGAAAACAAACAGTTAATGTAATATAATGACATTTTGTTCTTAGAAATATTATAAATCCACAAATTAATATGTAAATTTATGTTAGTGAATACAAGATCACTAGTGGAAATGCTCGATACAACATTATGAGATAAAGTTTGTCAGTGACTTGCGGCAGGTCAGTGGTTTCCTCCACCATCAAAACTGATTGCCACTATATAACTGAAATATTGTTGAAAGTGGCTTTAAACACCATAAACCAAACCAAACCAGCAGAAATCCAAGGTTAAATTATTATGATCCTTATTTACTTAAACATAATTAGCAAGGTCTTAATTAAATAATATGACCAACAAATTATCCTGGTGGACAGATAGATTACAAACAGGACCAGTGAGCACCAGGAATCTACTGGTCCTGAATATCGGAATGGAGGAAATAAAATTTGTTGAACACTAAACTTACCCACCTCCACCCCCACTCCCGGTAGTAGTAACTGAGTGCCATAATTATTTTATTTAAAATGACATTTAGGTTGGCAACTTAATACCTGATCAGATGCTGCTTTTCATTTTGTCTTGGGCTATCAAATAGTTAATTTTCACATATTGGTTGTACCTTGGCTTTTAATAAAGCACTGGTTTTTGTTTTTTGTTGTTGCAAATTCTGGATATTTTACAGTATTTACTCCACATATTTACTTCATAATTCTCATTAGCATGATCGCCGGTAATCTCGTTGAGATTAGACTTCCAAAGATACAGAGCAGAAAATGTCTTCGGAAGTTTAATTCCAACGAGATTAGATCGCCGGAGTTATCAGCCTACCACTTCCCTCAACACAAGGATTTTTTTCCTTCCACGATGTTTTGAAATATTCTCTTCCATTTTAGCCTATCGTATCTTCGACCTTTTGTTGGTTATGGTGTTTTTTCATTATGTAATTTATTGTTGTCAGTATCACGAGCCGCTCCATTAACATTAAAAAACAAGCTGGTCACTGACTTGGGCCATTTTTATGTTTGAACTGCTTCACTAATACGCTTGAGTATTATCGAAAGAATTACCGCTTCCGTAAAGTGCAAAATTGATCTTAAGCTGTTCTGTTACAACCATCCTTGGTGTGTGTGCTCCGTTAATTACCGGAGGTTCATACAGAACAAAACACACTTCATAAAGCACTAAAATGATCTTGAATTAATCCAATGTTAACAATATTAAAGAGGCAATCAATGTTGGATTAAAACTATGCAGTAACATCTGTCACTCGGACTTTTAACCACCCATTTAATTCAAGTCCATAATTGGACAGAACTGATCCATCGGTCTTTTCAGGATTAGAAAATGTTAGGTCCGAACCCACAAATCGCCGGTCCCGGACCTCAGACCAGCGGATTTCTGTACATGTTATATTTGTTATCTTTTAGGCATTACGCTGTACCTTATCATCTCAAACTGTGACGTGTCAAAGTAAAATTACAGTAGTAATAAGCTCATAGAAAAAATAAAAAAAACTCCGATTTAATTCTTCTTTGACACATTAAAGTAAGATGTTTTCACCTTTGTATGTTACTGGAAACAGAACAATCTGCTACATACCTAACCCACAGATAAAACTAAATATTGGCAAGGGGAGATAACTCAATAAGACATTCAAGTCCTCTGTTTAATCAATTGTTCTGGCAAGGCTACCCCTTAAGTTGTTTAATGGTGAGTGTGCTGCTTTATTGTGGATTTGATTCCAGGTCTGACAAAACCCAAGACTATAAAATATATATTTTCTGCTTCTTCACTAGTCTAAGTACACACAGCATTAGGAGTAAGCTGACTTAAACTTAGCATAATATGTCTGAGACTACGAGTGAAGTGACATGACTATCTGTAGGCTGTTGCTTCAGTGAGCCACTCAGCGTACTGGTCTAGTGCACATAAATCGTCATCATCATCTCCTCAAAAGTGACTTGTTCTTGCCATTTTATAGCTAAACATTTGCTCACTTGGTGTTTAAAAACAATCACTAGCTCACACTTAAATGACTAGCTATTCCCCTCACTCCTTATTTCATATGATTTATAAAATTGAACTGAAAACTGATATACTAGACTAATTTAGCTTTTACCTTTGATAATCGCCATCTCGACACAATTTTTTACCAGGTGACAAATCAGGTTCTTCTTTTGCAGCATGACCCTTTCTTTTCATCTGAAACATCGAGTTCAAAAAGTTCATGTAAAGAAATGTCATTCTAACTAGCAAACAAATATGTACTTAAAACATGTTAATGAGGTAACTATGCAATACATCCTAATTTAGGACAGTTTTTATTCAGAAATCAAATGTATTAAAAAAAATTAAATATCTTCAAGGAAATAAATATTAGATTTTAATTATGGACATCCCACCAAAATCATCAGTTGTAATTATCATACATGTACATAAAACTTTTGTTTTTTTGTTGTTCTTTGGAGTACAAATGTAGCTCAAAGCATTTTCAGTAAATACTAAGAAATCTAAAACTTTCCACCTATTTAAACTTTAAGAATTCTGGTTTATATTAACAAGCCTATCATAACAAAATAAACAACACAATGTTCCATTTAATTTTTTTCTACATTATTTCCTTACTGCAAAGGGCCCGGGTGGCTCAATGAGTTAGGTAGTTGGATTACCTAACAACTCATTCAAGCCTATCACCAATATGGTGTGGGTTCGTGCCCAGCTTTGTAAATTACAAGAAGGGTGCACTCGACTCGCAGCCGCAAGTGATAAAGTATACTAGTTGCTTGCCCATGGTCGGTGGTTCTCTCTGGGTACTCCGACTTCTTCCACCACTAAAACTGGTCATCATGATATAGCTGAAATATTGCTGAAAGTGACATTAAACACAATAAATCAAATCCTTACAGCAATGTATTTTACTTTTTAATTTCATTTTACGCTAACAAAAATATAAACATTACTACACATGTTAATTATAATTTTAAGTAATAAAATCAGGTATTTTTATTTACCACGTGGCTGCTAAACAAGCCGTTGACTGGTACTGGGATTCTAGATTTAGGCTGGATACCACAGACTCCAGAAATACATCGTTCCTCATTACGGAACATAATCTCATCTCCTGAATCATCATCTGACATGTGACCATCATGTGACACTGTGCTACTGGCATCGTCAACATGATCTTCTTCTGACTTAAATAACAATCGTTGGGTATGTCTGATTGAGCGGGCAGATAACCCACTGGTAGAGGGCTGTGTTTTCTCACCCACATTTTCTTTGATCTTTGGTGTCCTGTGAAATGAAAAGAAACATACGCTAACGTTAGCTGATATGCCTGTTCGCTTTCCCCATTTATCAACTAATAATTTAATTTGATATGAATACTGCAATCTGATTGGCTGATCCACCTGCAGCAATATTGATTATACTTGATAATCTGGGTTGGTATTGTGACATCGCCAACATATTCATTTGCCAATGACAAATTCAAATAGTTCCATGAAATAATCATAATCAAAATCGAGGAATCATTACATTTTCTTGTAAAAATTCAATTATAAGGAATATATTCAATTTTTGAACAGGTTATATTAAACATACTCCTTAAGTAATCCTCATGTAATTTTGTAAGTTCAAGAGTAACATAACCTTTATAGCATTAACAGATATTTTCTCATTGGTAAGTATAACAATTGTTTACAAGGAAAACATTATGCTGGATTCAAGCAAACAGATAAAAATGATCTGTATTCTACATAAAGGTTTTAACAGACCCTTGTACATTTCTTTGTATTTACCTGATAGCTTTGCGTTTTCGTGTACTACATGTTAACTGACTGTGACTTTGTTCCACAATACACCCACCAACTCCCGGGACACTACTTAGTTCACTTACTGCAGCAAAGCCTCCAAAAGACTGAAATAAAATGTTAAACATACATTACAAACCAATCAAATAATACTATTAGCCTTCTGTAAGGCACTGATCTTATAAAGTGTTATCAAATACCTCACTCTCTATGAGCTTGTATTCTCCCTCCCCATGTGCTTGTATTCTCCCTATTCACAAACTTGAATCATCCTTATCCATGAGTTTGAAACCTCCCTCTCCGCAAGCTTGAATCTATAGCTTTGGCTTCCCTAAAGTTATACATGTATACCTTTCTATATTTAATTATAGCTTTGGCTTTCTTAAGGTACTATACCTTTCTATATTTAATTATAGTTTTAGCTTCCCTAAAGTTATATACCTTTCTATATTTAACTATACAGTACAGCTCAAGGCATAGTCTGATAAATACCTGGCATGCCTCATACCTGGCATCCAATGCCAGGTATTTATTGTTTTGTGATTAACCCATCTCCACAGTATCACCTGTGGTTCCAATATACAACAGGAAATGACTAATTACATGTACAGGTAAAACCATCACTCACAGGTGACTTACCTTTGTATTTTATAAGTTACATGTATATGAAGAATATTTTCAGATGAACGTTTTCATTGAGAATAAGATTGGAAAATTATGCACCAAATAAAAAAAAGTTAGGGCTTATATTGGGAATTACATTAAAAAAATAAAGCATTTGAAACAAGCTTTCATGTGGACCTTTAATATTTTTGTATTATTAATTTTGTTGGAATAATTATTGGGAAAATAGTCAACAAATGTTAATTGTATTATTTACCTTACTTCTTTTTAATATCAATCAAAAGACTTGAGTAACAAAGTATCTTTAATCGGTGACCCTTTAATCAACATCTAATTTGTTTTGATAACACTTTTATATTGTTTTGTATGTTAAAACTATTT
>MJUT01019669.1:84796-99440 GCA_002080005.1 Gigantidas platifrons | reverse complement strand
TTAAAAAAAAAAATATTGTGAAGTCATGTTTCTAAACAGATTTTGATCATTTTTGCACCAGAAGAAGCAGAAACATTTAAATATTTTTTGTTTATTTTAGCACGATTTTCCGTCAGATTGCCTTTATTTTCTTATAATTTAAAGACAAAAATTACTATCAGATAAACAAATAAAATTCAAAGTATTCTGCATGTTTTGAAATCAATTTCATAAAAATCTACCCAGAGATACAAAATGTAGCTTTAAAATAATATGAAATATATAGTAAAAAATCGAGGCTGGTGAATGTTCCATGACTGTAACTACACAATTATCAATATATTTTGATTTTTCAAATGTATCCAGTAAGGTTTGAATTTTGACAGCAAAACTATATGTAATGTAAGTTAAAATATAACTAAATTATTTTTTAAACTGTGACATGTGTAAATTCATAATTTTCTGAGCCTCTCATATTTAATTTTTTTTTGTTTATGTTTTTTTTAAATGCAAATATTTTTTCTGCATGATTTGATGCAAATGAAAGGAACATCTACAAAATTATAACTTTATGCATGCTATGCAGTTTTAAATTTTCAGTTCAATGTCTCTTACAATTTCATGACAAAGAAACAATAATGATAATTATTCTCTACTACAAATAATTTAAATTTTACAAATATTTTCCTATTTATTCTGATATCTTTTCATAAAGAAATATTTCAATTACATTTCTCAATTGTATTACATTGTACATGCTAGTGTGTTATCAAACACTAATAATTAATAATCATTTCCTGTACATGTATTTTCTACCTGCCCAGGTGAACAGGGAAATGTTACCTGTGGCTTCACCAGAAAATATCTTAATATGATTAATTTATGAGTTGTATATTAAATAACTCCAGTTTTATGACTTCATGCCAGGTATGCCAGGTATTGGAGGCATACCTGGCATTTATCAGACTATGCCTTGAGCTGTACTGTAGCTTTGGCTTCCCTAAAGTTATATACCTTTCTATATTTAACTATAGCTTTGGCTTTCCTCAGTCCTATGCCAGTAAGTTTTTCAAAGTCTTCCACACTAGCCTTGTTGATGTCTATTTTCTTGCTTGCCATAATAACAGCCAATCATCTTTGTAACCTAAAACTGACAAAAAACATAAATTTACTCTCTCAGTGCTTGTTTGAGAAATAATTCATAAAAGCCCTAGCTTGTATGGAGTTTTAATATTGTTAATGTTATCATCTAATATGGTAACATTCAGATTGATTTATGGATCGCAAACGCCAAAAATCATGATGCACCTGTATTCCGCTACACCTCTAATCATAATCCTGAACAGAAAAGGAGGCAAAGTCCAAATTATAACTTGGCCAGCCTATTATTATGGCATCCTGACCTTGTGTATCAATCTCAAATGATTTGGTTAACAGGTTTTAAGTTATAGAGCTTAAACCAATTGCAGGATGTACTGACAAACTGAAACATGGATAAAACTTAATGCCTTTGAGTGTTGGGGGCATATTAATCGTTGCCTAATTAGATTTATACTCGACGTCAGTGAGTTTCAACTCAGTTGAAATTGTCGGAAATGAAAATTATTTACTGCGTTCGTAAAACTAAAGAGCATCAGAGATTAATTTTTAAATTCCACATTAATATACCCTTCATTTGAATTGTTCAGAATGTGCAGGTTTCATTCATATTTAATAGATGATTTCACATGAAGTTTGTGGTCATTGCTTATTCAGAAACGAAACTTGGATGCATTTGGTCGGATATCCTTAAGAATTCTTAGTGTCAATCGCTGGTTAAAGAAATATGAAATATTGATCGACAATGTAAGAAAACATTGTTGTAATATTTAACTCAATTATGGCTTAATATACAACAGGCAAACAGAAAGTTTTTATTGAAAATGCAGGGCTCACGCTACAAGGCGATTCGGGGGAAGAAGTCACCTTGTGAAGGTCAATTTCACTTTCTCCTTGGTCAAAGGGGAAGTTCAAGTAGCCTTGTAATTTTCAATAGCCACCCTATGTCTCCCTCATATTTTTTGCCATGTGACATTTATGAAAATGTTGATATCATGTTTACTGAAATCTATCGTATTCATTACCCACCAAGGGGTTAAAGAATGGTCATAGAACTAGAGGCTCTTGAAAGCCTCTCATCGCTCACCTGGTAATAATTGGCAGGGTAAATCCTTAGGGACGTGAAGTCTAACAAAGATTCATATTTTCTTGCGACTTAAGACACAATTTGCTTACTATTGAATGTGTGCTCCATAAATTCTGAAAACCTAAAATCAAAATTAAAATCTCCCATGGTAAGTATATTAGACTGCTTAAGTTTTAATTCTTGAAGAAGGTTATCAACAAGCATATTTTTCAAGTCTTTCTGTTTGCAGATAGGAGCAGCATAGAACAAATCAAGTCAACTGGCTTGGTACTTTCTGAGAAGAACAATTCAGTACAAATTCCCATTGGATCTTGTAGGCTTCTATGTTAAACTTTGTTCGTCTATGGTGGCCATCTTGAATTTCCAATCGGAACCAAATTTACAATTTAGGTAGAGGACCATCCATAGATCATTCACACCAGAAAACAAATTCAATTGAATCAGTAGTTTCTGACCAGAAGATTTTTAAAGATTGACGAATCAGAAAACATTATCTACCCCTGGCAGCCGTGTTTAATTACCGATCAGCACCAAAATTACAATTCTGGTAAAGGACCTACCGGTATGTTAAACTTCATCCGTCAATGGAGGTCACCTTGAATTTCCAATCTGCACCAAAATAATAGATCAGGTGTAGAACCATCCAAGTAACATTCATATAATGCAAAATATTTAATTTGTTGAGTAGTTTCTCACAAAAAGGTTTTTCAATGAAATTCCCATACAGTCCAATGGTCCGCTGATGGTGGCCATCTTGGATGGAGGTCTGGGTCACTGGATATAATTTTGAAAGTTGACCATTTAAGTACCATTCATGCCATGTTTGCTTTAAATTGGCTAACTGGTTTCAGAGGAAAAAAATTTAAACAT
Organism: Gigantidas platifrons; assembly: GCA_002080005.1. Classification (NCBI taxonomy): domain Eukaryota; kingdom Metazoa; phylum Mollusca; class Bivalvia; order Mytilida; family Modiolidae; genus Gigantidas; species Gigantidas platifrons. The sequence goes on along the minus strand of MJUT01019669.1, from coordinate 96,406 downwards.
TTTTCCCATAGGGTCCTATTTTAAAACTATGTTCGCTGACGGTGGCCATCTTGGATGGAGGTCGGGGTCACAGGACATAATTTTGAAAGTTGACCACCTAAGGACCATTCATGTCATATTTGCTTTAAATTGACTTACTGCTTTCAGAGGAAAATTTTTTTAAACATTTTTCCCATATAGGGTTCTATGTTAAAACTAAGTCGAGTCATGGCGGCCATCTTGGATATGCGATCGGCACAAAAATAACAATTTAGTAGAGGACCATCTAGTCATCATTTCTATAATGTTACAATTCCATCGGCTGAGTAGTTTCTGACAAGAAGATTTTCAAAGTTTCAACCAATCAGAACACATTATTGGCCCTGGNGGCCATGTTGGATTTCCGATCTGCACCAAAATAACAATTTAGTAGAGGACCTCCCAATGAACATTTCTGTCAAATTTGGTCCAAATCAGTTCAGTGGTTTCAAAGAAGAAGAAGGGAGAAAGTATGAAAAGTTTACAGACGCGGACGCCGACGACAAACGCAGTGATGACAAAAGCTCACATGACCCTTTGGGTCAGGTGAGCTAAAAATTAGAACCATAGTTTGGACAAATGGATCATGTGATACAGAGTATAGAGCTATGCATGTGTAGCATTTAATAATTGTACACATGTATCCTCTAACTCAAAGTGTCCGCCAGACACTTTTACATATCAGGGCTCACGTTGGAGGGCGATTCGGGTGAAGAAGTCACCTTATGAAGGTTGACTTCGCTTTCTCATTGGTCAAAAGAGAAGTTCAAGTCGCCTTGTAAATTTGAAGAGTCGCCCTATGTCGCCGCCCACATATTTTCTCCACTTGTCATTTATGAAAATGTTGATGCCGTGCACGTGTTTATTGAAATCTATCGTATCCGTTATTTTATAAAGTATTTTGAAAGTGATTTTCTTGGAAAGTAATCCATTACGGTTTAGAGAAACTTTAATTTTGTTCATTAGAGGTTTTGTTTAGTATTGTTTATATATGCCTGGCTTAAAATAAAACTATTTGTACATGTCTTTTTCGTAAACAAACAACAATGGCACCATTTTGGTAAGGGGATGTACTGTGCTATGAGAAATTTTGACCGAACTTTTTATCCGAAGCTACTTTCAACAAAACAAACTTTTGATCTATTTTTTCTTATTTCTGTGACATAAAATCGTAGTTCTCATATCAAATATGTTCATATATGCGAAGATTGCAATTCAAAATTCGTTGAAATGCAAGTAGACGCTTCTGATATTTAACCATTCCCATTGGTATTTTATACTCGACACCGGGTTAACATTACAATCCAGGGCTCCCACTACTTTCAAATTAGAAAGAGAAGTGACTTCTCTTTCAGGGAGCTCACAGGGAGAAGTGGGAGACAACAGAGAGAAGTGGGGAGACTTCTGGGAGAAGTTAATTTCAATTAATCGAAACATTGTTTCGCCACCCCTCTTACATTACCCTGCCCAAATTTAGTAAATAATTAAAAGGCTGTCTGAACTGATTTGTTCTGGGTTTTTTTTTTATTCATAACTACCTTAAGGACATCAATTCAATGTCACATTTTTATTTCTGTCTACCTTGACTATTGGAGCCTTGCATAAATGTACCAGTGATTTTTATATGTACCCCCCCCCCCTCCCCCCATCTCTGCTTCTGCCTATTAACCTTGTTTTCCTTTTGAAATATTACTGTATTGTGTATTGTGACCATACAAACTGTAATAACTCATCATCATATCTGTGTGATCTTCAGCAGATGATCGATGTCTCATTCCATTTGCTCAATGGTTCTACTATATTTAGCTTGGGAATGATAATATAGCACAAACGTAAATTGTCACCGTCAGTCAAAAACTGAAGAAAGTAAAGGCTGTAATTATTATTTGCCAGACCTCAAATCAGATTGCAACAACGGAGGGAAGCTACCGTAGTTCCAAGTTTATTTTTTAATTGGATATATGCATTAACGTTTACACATGTCTGTTTGATAGATCGTAATATATATTAACCCGGTGTCGAGTATAAAATACCAAGGCGGATGGATAAAAATCTGAAGTGTCTACGTGCATTTCAACGATATTTGAATTACAATCTTCGCATATATGAACATATTTGATATGAGAACTATGATTTTATGTCACAGAAATGAGAAAAAATAAATCAAAAGTTTGTTTTGTTGAAAGTAGCTGCGGACAAAAAGTTTGGTCATTATTTCCGGTAGCACAGTACCGCATTGGGTCCCTTTACCAAAATGGCGCCATTGTTGTTTGTTTCCAAAAAAAAAAAAAAAATACAAATAGTTTTCTTTTAAGCCGGGCATATATAAACAGTAAACAAAAGATCTAATGAACGAAATTAAAGTTTCTATCAACTGTAATGGATTACTTTCCAAGAAAATCACTTTCAAAATACTTAATAACAGATACGATAGATTTCAATAATTGACAAGTGGAGAAAATAAGAGGCCGGTGACATAGGGCGACTCTTCAAAATTACATGGCGACTTGAACTTCTCTTTTGACCAACGAGAAAGTGAAGTCAACCTTCACAAGGCGACTTCTTCGCCCTCCAACGTGAGCCCTGTGATCTATCGAACTGTTTACATACACTACAGACATGTGTTTACAAACGTTAACATATATCCCATTACAGGGTTTCCTCTGGGTTGAATTTTTTTTGAGCCAACACTTGAGCCAAGAACTAAATTTTTGAGCCACTTTAAAATATGTTGAGCCATAAATACTTCAAAAATTGTTGGCACTTAAAACGCACATAAATATTAATCATTTATTTATTTTCTTACTGCATACATGTTAAATACAATAGCACAATAATGTTTCAGTTACTATTACAACCATAAAAGACAAATAGATAAAAAAATATGATATACAAATGTAACACTCTGTTGTTTAAGTTACTATCATAACCATAAAAGGCAAGTAAGTAAAAATACAGACTGTAAAAACTGTTCTATTTTTTTAAAACTGAGCAAATTCTCCTCTGCTTTCGTGATGACCACCTCCTAAAAGCTTCTATAAAATTAAATGTATTTGCCAATGGCCCCTCCAATGAAATAATCATTAAATTGTATAAATTACAAGTGTTAAGTTTGTTCCTTAATTTTATTTTAATTAAGTTTTATCTACTAAAGCCTCGTTCACATAATTCCGACAGTTTCATTAATTTTCCTGGAGTATTACTTTCAAAAACTAATTTTCTTTTCTGTTCCATTTTAAAAACGTCAAATGGAGTTAAAAATTTCGATGCGTTTAAAACGATAGTGCTGAAATAAATGACAAGTTTCTAAAATTATATGAAAACAATTCACAAACTGACAGAGAGAAGTCATTCACCCGAGACCATTAATTAACACCTTTGTTTGACTTACCTTTTATGTATTTTACAAGTTAATTATCCTATCAACAGATAAACATTACGAACAGCTGATTATCGATTTTCTGTCACTTGATCAGTTCATGGGTAACATTCGAAGCTTTCCGAATAGCGTTATGGGCGTTCCGAAGTAACGAACTAGGAAATGACCGCCGCAACAGACGATGAACATTCGAAATCTTTTGTGCCACATTTTTGAGCCAAAGTAAATATTTTATCGCCAAAATCATAGATTTTTCGCCAAATGCGCACGCCAGCGGAAACTCTGCATTAAAAAATAAACTTTGAACTGCAATAGCTTTCCTCCGTTGTTGCAATCTAATTTGAGGTCTGGCAAATAATAATTACAGCCTTTACTTTCTTCAGTTTTTGACTATCACACAGTGTCAATTTACATTTGTGTTATATTTTCATTCCCTACTGAGTACTGTACTGTACTCCTATAGCTTTCGAGACGATTCGTCCATAAACCAATTCGGCCATATACCGTTTCGTCCATAGTCAATTCGGCCATACTTTTTATAATGAGATATCGTGCACAGAATCGTTAAAACTTGTTTCCGATCCGACATCCCGTAGGTTCATACGTTGGCTACTTTTTCAGACGCTTGTGGTAAGATTGGATAAAAATAACTCATGAAGTCATTTCGTGTGTTGTTAACAATCACATGCAGGAGATAGTCAGAGCAAAGAATATATAATTGCTAATTATCATGAGGTAATGAACATAATTACATTTTATTGTCTTACAATTAACATGTCGATCTACAATATCTAGTTTATATTGATTATTAATCATAAAATACAAAAATTAATATTCCGAAATAAACTTAAATTTTTAACTTCTAGAACTTGTTAAAAACCGTATTAAATATTCCATGGCCGAATCGACTTTATTTCTATGACCGAACTGGTAGTGTAGCCGAATCGACTATGGCCAAATCGACCTGTACCCCTCCTATATATAGTTGTACCATTGAGCAAATTGACAGACATCGTTCTGCTGAAGCCTGAAGATCACACAAATATGAGTTATTACAATTTGTGTGGTATTGGATGATGATTTGGATCACAACACAGTAATATTTCAAAAGGAAAAGGGGGTACATATAAAAATCACTGGTATGCAAGACTCCAATAATAGTCAAGTTTAAGGTAGACAGAAATAAAAATGTGACATTGAATAGATGTCCTTAAGGTAGATATGAATAAAAAAAACCTGGTGACTCGAAATGAAGACAAGAGAAGTCAAAAGAAGGAAATTGAAGGAAAGAAGTATATTATGTGCAATAAATGCATTTTATTCATTATATATTATACATGTGTGATGTTCATAATGATTTTTGCAAAAAAAATTTACTGTAATCCAATTATTTACAACAAAAATTGTGATATTCAAAACGATCGTCAAATCGGAAAATGAAGTCAAGAGACGGCGAGAATATCACGATTACCTACATGTAAACATGCTAAAAAATTTTCTTCTCCCAATCATTTTTTTTTTAGAAACCTTCAAATAAAAAGCAGAACCATTTATATCATATATTTTCCTAAATAATTTTGATTTATAAGCATGACCATATAAACACCCATAATTTCTTGACTTCTTTTCGGACATTTCTAATGCTACAAAACCCATTTTTACAACATTTATATAATGTTTAGTTATGTTTTAGTTCATTAAAAAATTATTCTAAATGAAAAATTATAATAACTTTTATGTTTTTTTTAATGAACGAAAATAATTCAAGAATCTAAACATAGTACACGTCCATGTCTTCATTTCAAGTTTTTTTTTGCATTTTACCGATCTTACGTATTTCATCCATAACTCTTCAACAAAATCACATAAAACTTTTCTTGAGGTAAAATACATCAAAACCAACATTATAATGAGCATTTAAATGCATATAATGCAAACAAAACAAAATCAGATTCTTGGGGTCCATGTCATCTCTTGTCTTTATTTCAAGTTTTTTTTTTAATCATTTTACCGATCTTACGTATTTCATCCATAACAAAATCACATAAAACGTTTTTGGAAGGTAAAATCAGGGCTCGAAATTAACGCTAGCAAGCAGGCAAATTGCTAGTTGAAATTTCAATTTGCCTTAATTTTGCTAGTGAATAAAGTTAGAACTAGCAGAATTTTGCTAGTTGTAAAAAATTATGTGTTCAGAATCGTATCTGAACTATGACAAACGTGTACATTTGTTTTCTTGTAAGATCGGCAAAGATCGCAGTGACTTCATAAAAAAGGACGGTATAGTTACGTATTTGTCTGAGAAATACGAATATTTACGTCTCTGTCCGAGAAATACAAACAACCATACTGGTTCCCGATTTTTAAAATAATATCTGGTTGTAATTTTTACAGTTCAAGTTACCAGTCGAAATGTCAAAAAGAAGAAAAGTTTTCAGGGGTCGATTTCACAAAAAGTCGTAAGTCTAAGATTAATCGTAAGTGTGATTTCCAAGCTTTTGATTGGTTGAAATTCACACTTACGACTGATCTTAGACTTACGACTTTTTGTGAAATCGACCCCTGATCATGATCGCGACGTTACAAAAATTACGAAATTCTTTAACCAAGTTTCAGGTAGATTTATAATTGTGATTATAGTGTTTACAGTGATTAAGAGGAAATAATCGTGAAAATCGTTGTGTGACAACTGTTACACTATCGTATGAATGCAGCCTGTCTGCTTGCAAGAATGGCAAGATTACGATTTTCGTTTCTCCAACTTTGGCCTAGCTACAGCCTAGAGTAAATCAATTATCGTGTTTTTATCAGAAGTGATCTCATAATTTTATTCAAATAATTATTATTGCTCTGTTTCCAGCTTGATTACTTCTAACTCGTCTCTTTTATACAAAAAAAAGCATATTTCATTTACTGGCTTTACAATAATTATTCTGTCACATTACATAATGAAAGATAAAACAGACAAGCCAGTCATTAGTTATTATCTTGGTGATAATTATATAATTATTTGAGATGAAAAAAGTTCAGTACATGCAGTAATGCAGCATACCCACAGCTTTTTTTCATTTCAGGGTACATGTACCCCAACTCCACCAATTTGGGGGTACATGGATTTTTTTAAGGGTACAGTGTGTGGCTCTTTATATTACTGTCCAATAAAACATTGTTTAAAACACTGTATGTTTTCATATGATATGGCCATTCCCCAGGAAATATTAATGCGTGTTTGTTTATATCAGGTACATGTTTCTTTTAAGAAATAAATAATGCGATGGAAGCCAGAATGTCCGGGAGCGACTTACTTTAATGGTCGAGGACGCCTTTCACAATGCGATATAGTCAGAGACAGTGAATTGCTTAATTTAATAAAACACATAAAACCTTACTTAGTCTTATTGTTACATATTTCAATGAAAATAACATACATTTTTTTGTTAAATTTGGTTGCTAGTCAGATCAGTCTGTTTGCTAGTAGATTTTAATTTAACTAGCAAAGTTTTGCTTGTGGTGAAAAAAGTTAATTTCTAGCCCTGGGTAAAATACATTAAAACCAACATGCTATTACAGTATATAAGCATTTAAACGCATATAATGCAAAAAATATGCTTCTTGACGTCTCTTTCCTTCAATTTCCTTCTTTTGACTTCTCTTGTCTTCATTTCGAGGTACCCAAAAAAACCCAGAACAAATCAGTTCAGACAGCTTTTTAACTAGATACGATAACGTAACCTTCATTCCGCTTGTGCTCCTTTTAGGGTTACGAATCGATCTCATTCAACATATGGGAGCAAATTAAAAATTTCGATCCGGGAATATTTCAACTTTCTTTTTGCATATCTGGTCATAACTTATTATTCCCAACAATTTCTAAGTAATGGTGATATGAAATAAGTGTTACAATACCTGTTTCTATCTTCAAGACCGGTTTCGTATTTGAAAATTGTTACTTGTCCGCCATAACACCTTTACGTAGACTCTCGTGATGGGCGGAGCCTATCCATATATGGATCTCAATGCCAAATATGAAAAACGTTTACTACGAATTATACTACGAATTGATCCAAATAAAGATATCTCCAAAACGAGGCAAGTGCACGTGAAATAGCAACTTGTAAACAAAATGTCGGACAGAGAGAAGATTTCATGCATTCAAATTTTCAGATGGATACATTTTTGTATAAGTCTACCATGGATTGATGCAGCGTTTACTTAACACCTCAAGGTTTACCTAAATATATTTATTTTTCAATCCCGTTAATTTTTCCTACCACTTAAAACGGAATTAGGACAAAAAACCGCCCGGTGTGAATCACTCCGGGCGCTACTCCCATACGTTGAATGGGACCGATTCGTAACCCTAAATGGAGCACAAGCGGAATGAGGGTTACGTTATCGTATCTACTTTTTAACTATTTACTAAATTTGGGCAGGGCAACATCCGAGGGGTCGCGAAACAATGTTTCGATTAATCACATTTAACTTCTCCCAGAAGTCTCCCCCACTTCTCCCTGTGAGCTCCCTGAAAGAGAAGTCACTTCTCCGTCTAATTTGAAAGTAGTGGGAGCCCTGCATATGTTATAGTGTCCAGCAGACACTATTTCATATCAGAATCTCCATATAAAATATTGTCAGGGGGGACACTTTAACATAGGACACAATTATGTCTTACACGTGCACCCAAATACACGTCAGACCACAAAGCTGCTAGGTCTACCTTACACTACATTGTCTACAGACTTAATTAATTAAAACATATTTGGTGTTATGTAAATGTGTAGAAAGCTAGATACTGCTTGTTAATTTTAAAACTCACATCTGTAATTAAATAGAGTTCTATTGATTCTATCGTGTATTTCTTACACGTACATTTTAATGATCGGTCAAGAACTAAGAGAAAAGAACAATGGGCACTGATGCCGGTGATGGAAGTCACTAGATAAACATCAAACGTCTTTTGTCTTTCTTTCAGTAACCCACCTGTCCAGTAATATGTCTTATCAATCAATAATCAAGCCAATCGGATATCCTCCAACCTTCTTAACGATCACATAAGCTACTTTTCTTGTGGTATCTGTCAGAAGGATCAATAATAAGATAATCGAACAAAAAGGATATTGTCCGCGTATCTGAAATCAGCTGTTCATTATTCCTTTTCAGTGATGTTTAACGATCAGAAAATGAAACACACATATAGAATGATGGAGTGAATTATTTGTGCAACGTTTTACATGCATAACTTACCTAGTAAATATGCGATCTGTTGTATTTTTGTCGGAGAAAATTTCTCCACTTCATCGCCATATTTATTTCTTCAACGGAAATAAACGGAAATTCACGAAGACCGCAGTTAGTACTAATACCAAAGAACAAGATTAATAGTAATACAATGAAACGTATTTTAATTATCCGCGTTAATTTTTTTTTTTGTGTGTGGCACAGTTGGAATTTAATTAAAACTAACAAATCAGTAATAAACCGAAATAAAAAATTGAAGCTATTTATCATTATCATGAAAATATGACATGTACTATTGTATATATAGTACATGTCATGACATGCGTCACACTCCGAAGTTAAATTGTAATAGATTCACATATTTGATTATTTAATAACTCCTTTTAACATTGACCCTTCGTGTCCCCTGCATTTGAATAACTATGTCATTGTTCAGTGCTTTGGACACAAGGAGAACTTTTTCTTCCCTTTATTTGATATAAATAGACAGACAAACAAATATTGATATGAGTGATATATTTATTCTCTCATACTTTAAGTATTTATACAGTATTTGTATTTAATTTTGAAAATGTAGTTATTTCGCATGTATAATATGTGTGCGAATGTGTTATTGTCCTATTTGCACCGGCCCTTGGTTACCTCTGCATTTGTACAACTACCTTACAGTACTTGTCCATGTGCTTAGGACACGGAGAGGACTTGACTACTACACTACATGTAAATAAACCATTGATGTCTGTTGTGGCCAACAATGTTATAGTCGACGGCACTTAATTATTAGTATAAGTATTTAGTATATTTTATGGGCAGTTTTGTTCATTGTAACGTATAATATTTATATTTTTTAATGTTATTGTTTATGAATCACTATACTAATGACTTTGCCCCTTGTGGGCCCTCTATTGGACAATAAAAAAATCATCTTCTTCTATAATAAATTTGACAACCCAACGATGAACAAGAAATTTTTCTAGAAATTCGCGAAAACAAAAGATAACATGAATTATCGATTTATCTCACCCGTTAATAAATAAGGTAGATTTAGAATATGTGACCATCAGTTATGAATCGAAATTTGAATTCACAAAAAATACCAATAGATCAAAGAAATTGTAAATATGTAACATTGTAGATTACGTAGATCTTTTTTAATTAGTCTGTGTCATATAGTAATACAAAATATAAGAGTAACATTTGTGAATTGACTCGCAATGATTTAAAGGGGCATTATCTGCAAAATCGTAAATTTTTGTTACCCATAAAAACTATCAGATATGATTGATGCCTTAATAAAACGTGTTTCTGTAACTTATAAATGTTATGAAATGTACGCGCATCGGGAAAAAAACGTGCAACTACTCGTGTTTTGAGATCGATCAAGAAATGGAATTATCGACATTGCTTACGGAGTTTGTCGAACCGTCATTAAATCAGTACAACAATGCACTTATTTCTTATTTTTTGTGAATCTGCTTTTAGTCGGTGTTACTTATGGGCAAAGAACCATGCAAGTTGGCAGTTAATAAGCGACAAAATACAAATTATTCGTTTTTACCTGTCACTAGTAAGGTCAATTGCATACGGAAAAAGCGAGGTCAAATTATTTGCTTGCAAGCAAATAAGTAGTCGATGGTAATTTTCGTTCTTAAAAGGCGGAAAGTGGTTCGATAAGCTGTTTAATGTGAAATGTTTACCTTTATTTCATCATTTTAAAGCTATTTACCAATTTCCAAAGCATATAATTTTTTTGTCAAATTCGTAGCTTTAAAATGATTGTCATATAGTTTGGACAAAAAAATAATACTAAATCCATCAACACCTGGAGATATTAAAACAGTCGTTTCTCTTGATTAAAAAATCATTAGAACTTCAGTGTGATTACGACATTTCTTTATGTCTTTTGGTTTGATTTTAGTGCATTGGTTCAATACAGGAAATTTGTCTTCTATTTAGCACATAAAGACATAGTTAATTGCTATATATTGGCCGTAATTACTTAAGATTTTGAAAAATAGCAGACACACTTATTATTTGTTTTCTAGAAATAACAGTATGGATATCAAAAACATGAAAATCATTACTTAATCGTAAGTTGAAATGAAAATCAAAACTAATAGACGTTTAAATGAAAACTTGATAAATATGTAGCAGATAATTTACAAGACACACATACAAAACTTTGAAGTAGTCCTGCAAGGTGAATTATTTATAGTGCCACTCATGCAAACACTTTGATTAATCTGGTTTGCTTGTTTCTACAGAGTTTTGTAAATTGCTGATTGGATTTCCGATCTTTTGACTTCAAGTTCGTATATCTGATGAAGGATATTCCAGAAAGCTGTACATTTATCAACATGATCTAATGTCAAATGGCAAGAACTATTAGTGATCGTTGACCAACATTGCATTGTTATACATCTTAGCTTTTAGTTTGTAACTAGAGTAACACGACGGGTGCCACTATTGGAACGGGAACTGTTTACCCTTCCGGAACACATGAGTTCACCCCGGTTTTCAGTGAGGTTCGTTGTTACGCGATCTTCAGTTTTATATGTAATGTTTTGTAGATCGTTGTTTGTCCTTTTGTCCCTTTTCTTTTGACTATTGTGTTGTCTGTTCTTCATTAGTTTTATATGTAATGTTTTGTAGATCGTTGTTTGTCCTTTTGTCCCTTTTCTTTTGACTATTGTGTTGTCTGTTCTTCTTCGATTTACTCTTCGTAGTTACATTTGTAAATAACCGAAGCTGGTAATAAATATTTATTTGCTCCTCGGTTTCATTTATTTTTCACATATACGTGTTAAACCATAATACATACAACATAAGCATATTTATCCATTTCAGGGGCGGATCTATGATTTCAAGTTAGGGGGGCGCACTTAAAAAAAGAAAAAGAATCGCGCCGAGCGGAGGGAGGCGCGAAAATGTTTGGGGTATTTCGTGTGAAAAATCACGATTTTACGCAAAAAAAA
>MJUT01019669.1:74227-84705 GCA_002080005.1 Gigantidas platifrons | reverse complement strand
TTTTATAAACTAACTACACTATAACACAAATATAATAATACATATTGTAGGATAGGTCATATATAATGAAAATATCAACACAATGATATAATAACAAAACAAGTGTAGCCTTTTGATATCGGTCAATGACTTGATCTAAAAACAATATTTATTTACCTCGTATTAAGTAGCATTTTCCTAATAATCTGGACATGTACCCTAACTCAGATTAAAAGGTCCATATATAAAAAGGATCGTAAATTCTTCAAAACACTATGATACCCACATTGTATTTCAAATCGACACCAAATACACAAATTAGCACATGTGTAATAGACCAACTAAAGAACTGTTACATTGTGTTGGAGTTCATTCAGAAAGAAAGGTCATTTCAACATATATGATTAATTGATTGATTGGTGTTTAACGCCAACCTTAGAAGTATTTCAACTATATTGTAGCATGAACAAACTGTATTTTAACTTAAGACACTTACAAGAAGACCATAAGAAATAAATATACTTGTCTATAAAACAAACGGGCTATATGTACAAATAATGTATGGATTGTTCAATTGGTATTGATGCAGCCACGTTTTTTTCACTTTTCTTTAAGGAATACAAATTATAAAGAATTTTGTCAAATTATCGTTCTTTAGAAGTTCGCTAAAAGTAGAACAGCTACATGTCAAGCATATATGGTAAATATATAATATAAGTATAAATGACTGATCTTATAACGGGGCCCATCTATCGAACGAAACGGAGATATCGAATATGATTTTGAAAGTGCATACTATATTGCAGAACCACCACATCCCAGTTTGGGCTTGTCTTGGTATAAACATATTTATTGGTATAACTGACATATATAAACAGAACAATAGCAATTCTATAATAGGATTGTCTTGGTTCGACTGTATTTATAATAAGAGGAGATTCAGTATCAACAGGTGAAAATCTAAGTACGGAAGACGAACGATCGTTTTATTTTCTTAAACTCGCTTATATAATCTTTGGTCATATATACGTGCTAATACAGTGACATACTGGTATGGATGTATCGGTATATAAGTTGGGATCCAATTAACTGATCTAACCCCGCCACATCGTAGTGCCTGTCACAATCAAAAACCTGGATTTCCAATATCACAAACTCAATACAACTCGTTTAAAACTCACTGAGGACTGGAAAACAGCAGTCGATAATAATTTGTATGTAGCTGCTGTGCTTATGGACCTATCGAAGACCTTTGACTGTCTGCCTCATGATATTATGATCTTCTTCTATTAAAATTAAAGGCCTATTATATATATGGTCTGTGTGAAAATGCACTTAGTCTTATTGATGATTACTTATCAAATAGAAAACAATGTGTAAAAGTTGGTATCTACTTTAGTACATGGCAAAATATTTACAAAGGTGTTCCACAGGGATCAATCTTGGATTCTGTGCTTTTTAATGTATTTCTTAATGACATTTTCAATTTTGTAAAAGAAAATAAACTATATAATTATGCAGATGACAATACATTATCACACTCAGGGCCAGATTTAAACGGATTAGTTAAATCTCTGGAAAAGGAAAGTGCAATTGTAATTGATTGGTTCGCTAATAACAAAATGAAAGCTAATCCGGACAAATTTCATGCCATTGCCATTGGGAATAAATAAAAAAAAAAATGGGGATATAAAATTTGGGAATGAAATTCTGTGTCCTGGTGGTGATAATAAATTGTCATCTGAAGTTTAATAGACATATCTCTGAAATTTGTAAAAAAAAAAAAAAAAAAAGCTTCAAGGCAGTTAAGGCAACAACCATTTTCTTATCGAGTGGGGGGATTAGCTGGGGTTTTCATTGTGCTCGTAATTTTTTGTTTGTTCAGAACCTTCCTCAGTCGAAATATTTTTTTCTCATGAGAAGGAAAGCAAAAATTGTATTTCCTATCATGTGGAACAGATATATAAATTTTTACCATAAAACAAATTCTAGACGATGACAGCATAATTTTTTTTTCAGCTACAATACAAAATCTAAATTATTTTTTGGTCAGCTAGGGTATTAAAATATTTTTTTCAAAAAAATCCCAGCCCCCCCCCCCCCCACCAGATAAGAAAATGGTTGTTGCCTAAATGTACTAAAAAGAATTGGAAAACATTTATCTAAATTGGGGAGGCTAACTATTTATCACTCTTATATTATGTCTAATTTCAATTATTGTCCAGTGGTTTGGCAATTTTGTGGGGAAAGTAATACTAAAACTAGAGGCTCCCAGGAGCCTGTATAGCTCACCTGGTTATAACAACATCAGCCAATAAAACTTGATAACTTTGGTAAAAAAAAATAACAAATGCAGCCCTCGTCATTGCAGACCTTCTCCACAAACATTTGGCAGGGGTTCCCCGTTTAATGTAAGTAATCAAAATTGCTGTAGAAAACATATATGTCAATGATTCTCAAAATTTAGCTTTTGCTACTTCACATTATGCAATATAGTTGCTTCCCTTTGATTATTTGAGTAACCAAAAGCAGTGAGTCAACAAAAAAAATGCATTTCAACAGGAATAACTCTTCACACAGTTGTCACACATTTTCAACTGTGGGGAAATGTTTTGTAGATCTTGACATGCTGAACATTTTTGCAGTTTAAACTTTCCCTCTATCTCTAATAGTTTTTGAGATATAAGATGAAAGTATTAAAATTTAGAGCATTTTGATTAAAAAAAAAGGGCAATAACTCCAAAATGGGTAATGGGATTTACTTCAAAATTGCGGGGTAAGTAGATCTTGACATGCTGCAAATTTTTGCAATTTAAACATAACCTTTATCTCTTATAGTTTTTGAAATATAAGACGAAAAGTATTAAAATTTTGAAAATTTGATGAAAAAAAGGGCAATAACTCCAAGATGGGTAATCAAATTTTCTTCACAATTACAGGGTAAGTAGACCTTGACATGCTGCACATTTTTGCTGTTTAAACATCATCTATCTCTTATAGTTTTTGAAATAAAGGAGCAAAAAGTATTATAATTTTGAAAATTTGATGAAAAAAAGGGCAATAACTCCAAAATGGGTAATTAGATTTTCTTCACAATTGCAGGGTAGGTAGATATTATCATGCTGAACATGTTTACAATTTAAACTTATCATCTATCTCTTATAGTTTTTGAAATTAAAAACGAAAAGTATCAAAATTTTGAAAATTTGATGAAAAAAAGGGCAATAACTCCAAGATGGGTACTCAAATTTTCTTCAGAGTTGCAGAGTAGGTAGATCTTGATATGCTGCACATTTTTGCAGTTTCAAATTATCATCTATCTCTAATAGTTTTTGAAATAAAGAACGAAAAGTATTAAAATTTTGAAAATTTGATGAAAAAAGGGCAATAACTCTAAGATGAGTAATCCGATTTTCTTCAAAAATTTCAGGGTAGTTAGATATTGTCGTGCTGATCATTTATGCCCATATCAGATTTGTGATATTATGAACGGTTTTTGAGTTATTACCAAAAAAACGCGCAATTTTACCATATGTTGTATTTTTAGTAACAGCGGCCATGTTGATTGATGCACGGCTTCACCGGACACAATTTTGAAACTAGACAGCCTAGTGATGATTCAGAAAAAGTTTGGTTCCAATTGGTATGGTAGTTTCAGAGGAGAAGATTTTTGAAAAAGTTTACGACGTACGACAGACGACGGACGACAACGACGACGGACGCCAAGTGACGGCAATAGCTCACAGCTAAAAAATGGAAAAGATTCAAGAACGTGCCTTGAGGTTTATCTATGAGGATTTTAATAGTGATTATGATACTCTTGTTAAAGTCTGGTTTACCCTCTCTCAAAATAAGACGTCTACGAATGGTTGCCATAGATATTTTCAGAATCCTTCACAGTCACCGGCTTATCTCAATGACCTTGTTAGTTTTAAACATATATCTTACACTTTTAGACGGCAACAAACAGTAGAAATTCCACGGGTGAGAACAACAAATTTTGGTCTGCATTCATTAAGGTATGCTGGAGCTACACTCTGGAATGAGTTGCTTGACGCGATCCGTGCGCAGATGAACCTAAACCAGTTTAAAAGTCTGATCAATAACTGGAATGGCAACTCATGCAGATGTGGCTCCTGCAGATCTTAATAGTTTTATGCTTCATTTTATGTTGAGTGCGTTCAGATTTTTTTTTAGCTATTGCTAGATTTATTTTTATTTTTGCTTTGTATCTGCTTATTAATCAAATTTTTTAGTGCTTTAATGTTGCATGCAATTTTGCTTTCCTTATGCTATGCTTATATATATGTAAGTGTATCTTACTAATGCTTCAACTGTTGTCTTATGTTATATGTCATGCTTGTGTATTTATATGTTTTAAATGTATGTGTTGTTACTGTTTTTATGTCGGCAAAAAGCTCTACAGAGCTTATGTTTGTAATATTATACTAGTATGTAAACCCGACTTAAAATAAAGTTTTCTATTCTATCTATTCTGTAATGGCATGCAACTAACCTGCGGAGTTGCATTCCTTGTGGATTATTAGTATCTATATAGGGTCGACACCATCGTCGGAAACCCACGGCTGATTACGCTTCGTTCCTGAGTGAGGAACGAAGCGTAATCTGCCCTGGGTTTCCGACGATGGATCGACACATGCAATTTGATGTTAACATAAGATTGTATGAATATTGACACGAACAAGTTAAAATAAGGAAAAAGAGATGAAATAATAAAGAAATTTTATTGAAAATAAATTTGTAAACAGAAAGTTAGAAAAAGGGGGGTGGTAAGTCCGTGCCACGAGCGCCTGTGGACTGTTCTATACAGTACATTGTCCACTACCATCTCAACTTCGACGTTTAATCATCGTTTAAATAAGTATGTTATATCCTTTTTCTAGGGGTTGGTAATCTCGACTCTGGACAGTAAAAATGGTTGGAGAGCCTGTTTAGGGGGGGATACAATTTTGCATTTAATTTAGGATATATAATAATCATAAAACAGTTAGCTTTGATTTTCACCACCAGGAACTATTTTGTATTCACACATCTTTACAGAAGTGGTTTTCGAGTCGAGAGCAGTGGGCCTGAGTCATTTTTATTTTGTCGGTTTTAAATCTCGACTCTGGACAGTAAAAATGGTTGGAGAGCCTGTTTAGGGGGGATACAATTTTGCATTTAATTTAGGATATATAATAATCATAAAACAGCTAGCTTTGAATTTCACCACCAGGAACTATTTTGTATTCACACATCTTTACAGAAGTGGTTTTCGAGTCGAGAGCAGTGGGCCTGAGTCCTTTTTATTTTGTCGGTTTTATTAAGATTTCATTGATGATTTACTGACATTATATTATTATAATATTCTACTTAATTGATTCAAACGTGACTGTTTACATTCATGAGATATGTCGGTACACGTGTATATACCATAAAACATAAAACAACACGTGATATTAACCATGTAAACGAATAAATTATGACCCCAAGTTATAACCAAGTTTCTGCAAGAACAATCTCTGTTGCATACATGGATTAATGAACTTTGGATTTGATGGTCTATCTCTATAATGGTACTACTCACAGTTCACACGTAAGTTGAAGATTCCAGTTTATAATATCAATTTAAATTTAAAGTCAACAGTGATACCTTTTAATGTAATATCAATTTAAATTGAAAGTCAACAGTGATACCTTTTAATGTAATATCAAAACAATGTGCAGGGATAGTCGTGGCTGTGATCGTATGGTAGTTGGATTTATAACTACCTATGCAATCAATGCCTATCACCACTGATGTTGTGAGTTCGAATCCCAATCATGGCGAGGTATAACATTATGTGATAAAAACATTGTTTAGTGACTTGCGACAGGTCAGTTATTTTCTACGGGTACTCCGGTTTCCTCCACCAATAAAACTGACCTCCACGATATAACTGAAATATTGTTGAAAGTAACTTTAAACACCATCAACAAACAAACAAACAAACAAACAAACAAACAAAACTTCTTAAGTTGTGGTACTAATATAAGGTTGTATTTTCAGCGTTTAGAATATCGTCACGTTCAGCACACTGTCAGCTATGTCGTGACAACCAGACATAATGGGTGGTGGAGAAGGGGTGGGGTTAACGAAGTAACCGATGAGATCCCCTGCCATGGTCGGGTAGGTGCTGTGAAACATTTACACTTGGGTTCATTATCAGGACGTGAAGTGATGTTTTCGGTGTTAGGAATGAAGTATGTGGTCAACGTCCTTATCCACTCGGCCACACCACAGGGACTTGCTCCCGGTCATTAAATTTTCTCCACTGATCTTTTTTTACTGTCAATGTCAATATGTATACAAATATATGTAGCTCATGTTATTTGCTGTACTCTATATAATTATGATTCTTTCTTTGTATGTTTATACTTTTAATGCCCTTGTGGGGCCCATGAATTGGAAATAAAATATCTTGTATCTTGTTATATGTATATGGTATACATTTTGTATGTGCCGACTTTAAATAAAATTTACTTAATTACTCGTAAAATAGGCAGAATAGTGTTGAAGCTATAGATGTTTTTTTTGTCAGACAGGTTAGATTAGGTTCGCCACTTTGAACAATATTTCAGTTATATTGTTGCTGTCAGTTTTATTGGTGAGGGAAACCGGAGAACCCGGAGAAAACCACTGACCTGTCGCAAGTCACCATTTTTATCACATAATGTTGTATCGAGTACACCTTGCTTGAGCTAGATTTGAGCTCATAACATAAGTGGTGATAGGCACTGATTGCATAGGTAGTTGTAAATCCAACTACCATGCGATCACTACTACGACGACCCCAAAAAATTAACAAAACAAGTAACATGTCAAAAAATGTAATCTTGTTACTTTCTAAAAAATGGAATTACAAAAACATGTATTGGAATGAAATCGGATTTTGTATGAGTTTATGAATGTATGAACTCAACACTTCACTGCCAAGCTTTGTATAAGAGACTTTTCTTAAATAACGAGACAGAGCTTACACATCGATTAAGTTCCAACAAAATTGTATTTATTTTTCTTCGATTTTGATATTTTAATTTGGAATTGTTCCGACAGAGTTGTATTTATTGTTCCGACAGAGTGGTATTTATTGTTCCGACAGAGTGATATTTATTGTTCCGACAGAGTGGTATTTATTGTTCCGACAGAGTGATATTTATTGTTCCGACAGAGTGATATTTATTGTTCCGACAGAGTGGTATTTATTGTTCCGACAGAGTGGTATTTATTGTTCCGACAGAGTGGTATTTATTGTTCCGACAGAGTGATATTTATTGTTCCGGTAGAGTGATATTTATTGTTCCGACAGAGTGATATTTTAGGTTTTTCATTTAATCCTCTCTATATACTCAAAAGGACAAAAAAGAATACATCCATGTCTGTTATATACAATGTATTTTTTGTAATTGAATCTGATCTTATTATATAATGAAATCAGATCTTTCACTTGCCCTCCCCTGATTGGTTTATCGCGGTTCGCCAACGCCACGGCATATTAGTAAAGAGGGAGCCGCGCGATATCTAATTTTAATCAGATTGACATTGAGCCATTCTGCAACCTTTACTGCATATATTATATTTACATGACTTGAAAATAAATGCAGGTGTAGGCACTTGGGTGTAGGTGCTAAAATGTTTATTCCAATGCAGCTGATGCCAGGAACAAAAAATTGTGATCGGTATCACTGTATCACCCGGTCAACAAAAATACGACAGTAGAGTACAATGGGGGTTCAATAATGTGAAGGTGTGTGTAGGGAAAAAGTGCGTAAACCCCCTTTCTGAAAATGTATATCCTTTCCCCAAAACACCCATTTGACAAATCCTGGCTCCGCACACGTAGTACATGTTTTAATGTCAAATATAACATATTTTACCATTACACCTTATATATGTTCAACGCGTTGATAATAATACACCAACTACTCCTGTGGTGGTGTATAATGTAGTTTATATTACAAAACTCAAAAGTCACTCTCGAGCTTGCAGTAAGTATTCAACGTCACAGTCGTGTGAGTACTAAACTATTAAGACAGGAAAATATGTCATATCTTTCCACAATCTAATTAAAATTAGATCTCCGCACTTGCTCCCTATTTTTCCATCGGTTATTTTGTAGTCGCCGCGTGGAGCTTCCATGTGCGGAGACTGCAAAGAACATCCGATGGAAAATAGGGAGCAAGTGCGGAGATCGGATTTCAATTAGATTGTATCTTTCCAGGGTTTTTCAGGAGATACCAACGAAGGGGATATTTTGACCTTTAATTCGACCCAGACAGGAGGTATTAGTGACATCCCCTCAGAAGCTAACAATTATTAATCAATTATCGATAACTAATTTGGACAAGTTTTTCATGTACCTTGTGTGAATTATTACATGTAATTTAATTAAATGTGTGTGTCACAAATAGAATGTTAAATAATATGATTAAAAATATTCGTATTTTAATTGTAATTTTCCAACAAAACAGTATTTCATTATAGATGCAGACTATTTAACTGTTAGAGGGGTCTATGTTTTCTCCGGAACCTGATTTTTGGGGACATGAAATACAGTATTTTTTCAAATTTTACTAAACATTTTTCGGTAAAAAATTGAAAAATGCTGGGTCAGATTTTTTATTTGTTGTTGTTGCATATTTCAAGACAATTGAATTAAATGTGGCGACAGCAAATTAACAAAAACATACTCCCACTAAAAGTTAAATGACTGATCACTTACCACATTCACGGAGACATCCATGACAGCCATTCAATTAAAGGGGGGTAGGTGTTTAACGCCACTTTCAACAATATCAACACTATTTCAGTTATATCGTGGCGGTCAATTTTATTGGTGGAAGAAACCGGAGTACACGGAGAAAACAGCCGATCTGTCGTAAGTCATTGGCAAACGTTATCACATAATGGTTTATCGAATACACCTAGCCTCAGCGGGATTTGAACTCACAACTTTAGAGGTGACATGCACTGATCGCAGAGGTAGTTGTAAATCCAACTACCATAATATAACGATCACGATGGCCCCGCCTTTCAATTTAACATATCTTCTGTAAGGTCTGTCAACATGACTTAGTCTTCTCAATGCCGAAAAGAGGTACACGTACATTGTATTTGATTCTAACATGGCGTCCTTCTTTCGCTTTGTAGACAAACGAGCGATTTATCGATGGTATAATCTCATTCGCAACATGCGCTGGTGAATGTGACTGACTTTTCCATTGGCAGCATCAAGTGTGTGCGACATTTTCCACAAAACATAAATATACTGAATTACCGTCTTCCAATCAATTTATACTATCGTATTTGTACTCTTAGACATATCAGAATCGAAATAAATCATGGAAGCCAGAATGAGTCTTGAGTTTTAACATGGGGTGGCGGATATTAGTAAACTGTATCCCTCGTTTCTGGCTCGGGATAGACTACTAATATCCACCAACCCATGTTAAAACTCCCAACACATTCTGGCTTCCATGATTTATTTCTTAAATCGACCTGATCTTATGTAAAATTTACAGTGGAATATTTCATGATTATTCAGATAGTATTCTTGGAGATATTTTGTTCTTGCGAATAAATCCTAGCATTTTGAATAAAAATATTTTTTACAGAATTTTACATTAGTACACTGTAAGCTTTAAAATGTTTTTGTCAATTATTTTTATCTAAAAGATTGATTCAACTGTTGCATTCTGTTGTCTCTATATAACTTATATACGTGCTGTATTAATCCCGCGAATATAAAATTTATTTGGCAGATCTTTAGAAATAGGAAGACAAGTGAGCATCTCACCCGAAGCGAGTACAAATAAAGGTCATATTCGCGAATGTACATTATATTGTGTCTATCCTGCAATGTAAAACTTAACGCGGACGTCGAAGAGGACACCATTTAAATTAGTACTTGTCTTTTAGCCTCCGTTCTTCAATACAACAATGTACCAGGATACTTTATATAGGTTATAACATGATGGTCATCAAAATGTATATATACTATAAAACTGTACATACATTTAATACAGTCAATAAAGCGCTCATTGCAAGAAAAATATTATTACTACAGGTACCTTTCTTGTGTTCTGTTATTTAAATTTTATTAGTGGTAAATAGATATATCGATCCTTGATCTTGTCAACGGCCGTTTGATTGGTCAATAATAGTTAATTAAAAACTGGTACGAAGTTCTGATAACAAATAATAATTAGGAGTAAAGGTATCTGTTGTTAGCAGGGAACCTGTCAATAATTAAGAGATGAAAGACGAACAGAATCGAAGAAGCAGCTTTGCATTAATATGTAGAATATTATGTCATGTAAAATGTTCTCGGAAACAAGCCATCGTAATTTTGTGTCTCGCTGATTTGTGAAAATGAGCATGAACTTTGACAAACGTATATCGGCGTCATCTCGAGTGTCTAGAATTGACAGGTATGGCACTGACCACATAACCGCAATAT
>MJUT01019669.1:53526-67475 GCA_002080005.1 Gigantidas platifrons | reverse complement strand
GTGGACGTGCAGAATTCAGTTAAGTGTCAAAAGTGGTGTGGACGTGCAGAATTCAGTTAAGTGTCAAAAGTGGTGTGGACGTGCAGAATTCAGTTAAGTGTCAAAAGTGGTGTGGACGTGCAGAATTCAGTTAAGTGTCAAAAGTGGTGTGGACGTGCAGAATTCAGTTTTAGTTTTAAGCCTTTAATAAATGTTTCTCACTTTGAAATTTCAATATTGTTTGTATTTGGTGTTTTTCATGGGATGTCTATGTCTGATCCTTAAGCTTTTCATAGAAAAAGGATATAAAGCCATGCAAAAAATGAGTACCTGGTATGCAGTTTATTGCATACATGCTATAATCTAGATATTTACATTTGTATTATTATAGTAAAAGTATTAAAATACTTTTTTTTCAAAAACACAAAAAAAAAAAAATTTCCCTACCTACCTACCCACATCTGGCTGGGAGGGTCGGGATTGGGGAAACAAACGATATTTTAATTTTGGCCCAGTCGCTATACAAAAAATGTCAGCAACAGACATGTGACCCCACATTAAACTCGATTTGATAATCTGTGCGAGTGTGTTGAATTTTTTTGTTTTGTTTCTCACTAATGACAATTACAATGAAACCTGTTTACACCGAACCTGAAGATGGATCAGATTCCTGTATAAATCGAACTTTAAATAAAGTCCCAAACGGAGAAAATCTTAAACTCTTAGTTGGTATCATCAACCACGAAATTACAAAACGTATATGTAAGAAGAAAATCCCTATCTACACTGAAGATATACATTAAAGAAATATACAATATCCGTACATTGTCGAAAAATATATAATTTATTTACACAAGATTTAGAATCAGGTAGAAAAGCGAGCATTTGGCGAGCTTTTCTAGCCTGTTTCGCAGCGAGTACAAATTAATTTTTATATTTAACGACAATGTATGTATATTGTGTTTATCCTGCAATATCAAAAAGTCCAAAAACAACAGCCAAATTGTCTGATAATAGCTGAAACAAGTGTCGTTCTAAACATTTCAAAGGCGTCATCTGTGACGTCAGCGCTTATACTGTTACCGTTTCTTTCTGTTGCTCAACATAAATCATGTACCAGAAAAGCTATATTTTGGTCAGTGACCGTATATAGCAAAACATTATCCAGTCAATGCAATTTGACTGCTCAAATAGAACGAGTGCAGGATAAATATAATTTTCTTGTTGGTTTGTTAGCTCTCTCACAGTAAAAGAAACCACAATAATCAGCATATTTCATACCCTACATAAATTGATAGCAAAATAACCTTATATTCTGAAGTACAACAGTACTCTGGGTTGCATTTTGTCTTGCCAGTTGTAAAAGGTGAGATGAGTTAGCGAGTGAGTAATTATTGTTTAACACCAACTCAGCAATGTTTCAGCTATATCATGGCGAGTACAAATTAATTTTCAATGAGATGATGATGAGAACACGTTTAGTTGGATTTTTTTTTATAGCGCTCACAGACATGTTGCCCCACTCTGACACATTATCTTGATTCCGAGTCAACTAGTCTTTGCTCTTTCTCCTTAATGCTGCGTGCTTGGTTGAGAAGCAACAAATACCAATTTTATAGTCTTTTGTTTGACCCGAGAAAGGTGAGATGAAGATACTGATTTTCGTGCAATGACATTATGAACATTGCAATTTGTTTTTTGCGTGCTTTGGCCATTAGGGCTGTATGTCTGTAATCGCACAGCATTAGTATAAATTTGTGTAGACAGTCTCTTTACAAAAAATGTCACCAACAGAAATGTGACCCGACAATGATCTTGTTTTGATAATCAGTCGCAAGTGTGTTGAATTTTTTTGTTTTGTTTTGTTTCTCACTAATGAGAATTACAGTCAAACCTGTTTACACCAAACCTGAATATGGACCAGAATGCTGTAAAAACCGAACTTTAATTAAAGTCCCAACAGAGAAAATATTTGTTAATTTCACCTGTATAAACTGAACATCTGTCTATTCTGAGCATAAAAGTTCAGTTTAGACAGGTTTCACAGTATTATCACATTTTTTTTTTTAATTTGACATATTTTTTTGGATGAAAACAATCACATGGTTAAAAAGCAGATCGCCAAATGATTTTTGAAACACCCTTTTTTTACTTCATAAAACTTGCTCTGTCTTCCCAAATGACTCAGGGGCTGTCGTGGCCGTGATCGTATGGTAGTTGGATTTACATTTGCCTATGCCATCAGTGCCTATCACCACTGATGTTGTGAGTTGGAATCTCGATCAGGACGAGGTGTACAACATTATGTGATAAAGTTTGTAAGTGACTTGCTACAGGTCGGTGGTTTTCTCCGGGTCCTCCAGTTTCCTACACCAATAAAACTGACCGCCACGATATAGCTGAAATATTGTTGAAAGTGGCGTTAAACACCACCAAGCAAACAAACAAAACAAATGATTATTTGAAGCAAAAATGTGAGTATTGTACGCTATTGTACAGTAAAACTTTGTATTTTTCAGACAAAAGAACTTCTAACAGACCTTCCACGAGGTGTTTATTGTATAGACAATGATAAAATGGGAAATAAACCATTAGCTGTCGGTAACAAAAGTAGAATATACTTGATCAAACCAGAGAAAGAATTTTGATATGACTGTAGATAGAGAAAGAAAAGACTGAATGACTGTATCTGTGATGAGAAGACAAAATCTACAATATTTGTAATACATGTATATCTTATTTTACTTGAACTTATACCTTTCATAGGGGCAGTCATGGTCGTGATCATATGGTAGTTGGATTTACAACTACCTGTGCAATCAGTGCTTATCTCCATTAAAGTTGTGAGTTTTGACCCCTTTCATAGCGAGGTGTACTCTATGTGATAAAGTTTGTCAGTGACTTTCGACAGGTCGGTGGTTTTCTCCGGATACTCCGGTTTCACCCACCAATAAAACTGACCGCCACGATATAACTGAAATATTGTTGAAAGTGGCGTTAAATACCATAATCCTATATCCTAAGCCTTTTATAATGCTGATGTTTAAGATTTGTTTCGCTTAATAGTAATAATATCCAAAGGTCGCCCTCAGGGTTCTATATAGGGACCTATCTTATTCCTTATATTCTTAAATGACATTTGTTATGATATACAGTGCAATATTAAATTGTTTGCTGATGATACTTCTTTAAATATTGTAGTTGACAGCGATTAATCGGTTAGCTAAAATTTTACATTATGAAATTGATCAAATTCATAAATGGTCGGACCTATGGCTAGGTAATTTCAATCCCAATAAAACAAAATCATGATAATTCCAAGAAAATGTAAAAATCCTACCACCTTCCAATATATATTATCAATATCATAGTTAAAGAAATTGAAACACACAAACACTTAGGTGTTATATTTTCTAAGGATGGAGCATGAAAAGAACACTTAGATAAAATAGTAGAAAAAAATATTGCCACGACTACCCATACTATATATATATGCAAGTATAAAAAATTAAAAATTTCAATTGAAACGAAATCAAACAAAACCATTTATTTTTCCTTCATACCACCATTAATGGAGGTTGCACACATGGTTTGGGATAATTCCCTTGGTAAATCTTAAAAACAAATTTGAAAAACTTACAAATAGAAGCAGCTCATAATGTTACAAGGGGTACAAAGGTCACCTCAAGACAGTTGCTCTAAGAATAAAGAAGGAGGGAACCACTTCAGTCTCAACGAAATAAACACAAATTGAATAAATAGTATTAACTAGTACATAAAGATATACCAGAATATTTATCTAGTTTAGATACAAGACTATCTGATCTACATGACCATAGGACCAAGGACCATCGTGGTCGTGATCGTATGGTAGTTGGATTTCAAACTACCTGTGCAATCAGTGCCTATCACCACTAGCTGAGAGTTCAAACTCCACTCAGGCGAGGTGTACTCGATACAACATTATGTGATAAAATGTGTCAGTGACTAGCAGCAGGTCGGTGGTTTTCTCCTGGTACCCCGGTTGCCTCCATCAATAAAACTGACAGCCACGATATAACTGAAATATTATTGAAAGTGGCATTAAACACCATAAACCAAACCATAGGATCAGATAGTCAAACAACATAGATCTCATAAGATGCTGGACATCATTTTTTTTATATATCAAAACTCATTTTGCCTTTCAGCCATTTGAGTCTGGATCAATTTCCGATTAAAAACTTCAAAACCAACTTTAAAGATATATCTAAGCTCAAATTTAGTAGAAAAGTGTAAATATTTTAACTATGGTTCATGTAAAGAACAAATATATTTTAGTAGACTTCGATTCAAATGTAGCCTTTTAAAAGACCACTCATTTTGTTAAAAAAATTTATTCATTCAAACATTTGCTCCCGTGGTTATGTAGAAACTACAGCTCATTATCTGTTGTACTATATAAAATATGCAAATATCCGACAACACTCGTTATCAATTATCTTTCATACAATGACTTTCAAACTCTACTTAGCGGTAATAGTTTATTATCCGACGTAGAAAACAAACATATTTTGAATTTAATAGTAAAAGTAAACGCTTTACTTAATAAATGAAAACGTAGATATCAAGTTTACTGCGTCCGACACGTTTCTGGAATAATCTTCATCAGGTAGTTGCTCAATATTGGAAAGCCCAATAATTTAAAAGTGTTTGGGAGCATGAACTCCAAAGAACTCACTTTAATGGTATACAGTACAGGTCATTTCATTATAGTAAGCAACAATATGCAATTACTTTTGAACTGTGACAGTTTCCACCTTTTTTACAAGAGTTATTGTTGATTCTAATAATAACTGTTATATGTAGGTTTATAGTACAGAAAGATAAACAGATTAATAAAAGCATATTTCTTGTTTCTGAATCCCATTCATGTAAATTTGTATTATGTTTGTAAATTATGTGTGCTAGTTTAAAAAAATAAATATTGTTTAATCTATTGATTTCAGCTCTTTCTTTTCTCGGACATAATTAGGGGGCCGTCGTGGTCATGATCGTATGGTAGATGGATTTATAACTACCTCGATACAACATTATGTGATAAATTTTGTCATTGACTTGCGACAGATGTTTCTCTGGGTATTCCGGTTTCCTCCACCAATAAAACTGACTGCCACCATATAACAGAATATTGTTGAAAGTGGCATTAATCACCATAGCCCCCAAAAACCAGACATGATTAGAACATCTTACTGTATCAATTCTTCCTTTCTTTAAGTAAAAGTATCTAAATGTATTTGTTATAATGCATTTTTAAAGCATTTGAGAAAAATACAGATACAGTATTTATGAATTCACTTCCTGTGTTATCTTAAAAATAACTTGCCGTTATACAAGTTTTACGATGAAAATTACTAATAAATGATGACCGCTGATCACATTGAACAGGTGACCAATATATCGAATTAATATATATAGTGAAAAGCACTGAGAGATCATGAAAGTGACTGCTAAGAGCAGGTGACCATTATACAAAGGTGACCGTTACTGCAGGTTCGACTGTTATTATATTTTTCCATAAGATGCTATGTTTGATTTAGGAATAGGTCGATTTCTAAAACATCTTCTCCCCTAAAACTGCTTAACCAAATGAACGGAAACTTGGTAGGAAGCATCTATGGAAGGTTCTCTATAAAGATTGCTCATTTCGTCCTGATCCGTTAACAACATGGCCGTCATAGGCAATTCTATTTTTCTGGTTGGTCAATTTCTAAAAAATCTTCTCCTCTAAAACCGCTTGGTCAAACAGTTTTAGAGGAGAAGATGTTTTAGAAATCGACCAACCAGAAACAAGAATTGCCTATGGTGGCCATGTTTGTTAATGGATTGGTACAAAATGAGCAATCTTTATAGAGGACCTTCCATAGATGCTTCCTACCAAGTTTTGGTTCATTTGGTTAAGCGGTTGCAGAGGAAAAGATGTTTTAGAAATCGACCAACCAGAAACAAGAATTGGCTATGGTGGCCATGTTTGTTAACGGGTCAGGACGAAATGATCAATCTCTATAGAGGACCTTCCATAGATGCTTCCTACCAAGTTTCGGTTCATTTGGCCAAGCAGTTTCAGAGGAGAAGATTCAAATGTGAAAAGTTAATGTACAACGGACAAAAGCTCACATGACCCTTTGGCCAGGTGAGCTAACAAGTGGCAGGGTGGTGGAATTAAAAACTAAAAATGAACCAGAAATGTTGAACAATTATTGCTTCACAGTATTTCCACCATGTTTGGTTTGACACAAGGTTTGAACACTAGCTCTTCTTCAACAGTGCAGGCAATTGGTCACTGAATATTAAGCAACATTCGATCAATGTGTTCACTACATTACAGTCAGGTAAAGGTATTTTAACGTTATGTTCTTACAATCTGATAATGTGTTGCAGTAACTAACATTATCACTGAATAGACATACATTAAAGTGAGCGATTGTTGTTTTAACACAAAGTGAGCAAGTTTCCAGCTATTTCGTGGCATGAACAAGTTACATTTCAATGAGATGATGATTTTTTTGGTGCTAGATCATTGAAATAACAGTCCGCAGGTAGACATGTTGTTCCACTATCCTGATTTTGAACCAACCAGTCTTTGCTTTTACTCTTTAATGCTGCATGCCTAATGGAGAAGCAACAAATACCAATTTTATAGTCTTTGGCTTGGTCCGACCTGGGCAACTGAGATTAAAGTTTCCATGTATTGACCATTCTATAGCTGAACAAACCAGGAATCTGTTGATCAGATAAGAGCTGCATAAACCACTGATTTGCCAACTATTAATTTTGTTTTTACATGCCCACAAAATTATTTTAGCTATTGATGATATTGAGATTTAGCCATATATTTGATAATTCACAAATAAAAATAACACAAACAAAATTGAATTAGAAATAATTTTAATTTCTCTCTCTAGAATCAGCATGTTTTGAGAGAAAAAAAATCAAATAAATTATCTTCTTTACATATTAAATTTATATCAATTAAATTTTAAGTAAAATCATCACAACCTTTGATTTGTTTTATTACCATGGAAACATTTTATACATAAATGGATTTCAATAAAAAAAAATAATACATTAAAAATGAAATTAATATTGTTTGCAAACTGGATATATTCCTGGAAAATTTTCTTTCAATGATGAAATAAAAATGTAGAAATGACATTTATTGCACACAGCAGGTTTCTAGACTGTTCCTTCATTGGGTAATGGGCCAAATAATTTAAAAGTCTTAAAAGTCAAGGGTACATGAAATAAAAAAAAAAATTGTCTTTCCTGTTTATTCCAAATATAATAGTTCTGTTACTGTTCCTTTTAATGAATAATTATATCTCCATGTACATATATTAATATTCATGATAAGTTTTAGTTGAAGTTAAAACAAACAAACAAAATCTAATATTTTTTTTTCAAAATAATAATAAAACTACATTAAAATTCAAGAAAATTAATTCAATTAATTTTTTGTTGATTTAAACTAGAAAATTAAATAAAAAACAAAATCTTACATATATGTTAGCATTAAATTTAAAACTCTGTAGATTGTACATAGCATATATAAAAGTTTTGTCAAACACAAAACTGATGAAAAAAGCAATTTCAATCTACGTTACACACAATGTCATGTGATGATGTCATGAGAAATAAGCTCTGTGTTAAATATGTACATAATGTTCAAGTATAAAAAAACCATTCATTTTAATAATAATCTGCACCAATACATAATGTATATGAAACTCTTGATTTATATACAAATATGTTCCTTATCAGTTTATATATGTATAGAATAGATTTAGTGATCTATGTTCTTTGTAACGAAAGAGTTGTCTCTCCTAACAAAAGAGTTGTGTCCCTTTACCAACATTTGATAGGTTTTACCAAGGATTTATATAGTAGGATCCTTGGTTTGACAGATATCATTNACACA
Source organism: Gigantidas platifrons (assembly GCA_002080005.1). Taxonomy (NCBI): domain Eukaryota; kingdom Metazoa; phylum Mollusca; class Bivalvia; order Mytilida; family Modiolidae; genus Gigantidas; species Gigantidas platifrons. Next base: position 59,539 of record MJUT01019669.1, on the reverse strand, counting down.
AAACTGATGAAAAAAGCAATTTCAATCTACGTTACACACAATGTCATGTGATGATGTCATGAGAAATAAGCTCTGTGTTAAATATGTACATAATGTTCAAGTATAAAAAAAAACATTCATTTTAATAATAATCTGCACCAATACATAATGTATATGAAACTATCTTGATTTACATGTATATACAAATATGTTCCTTATCAGTTTATATATGTATAGAATAGATTTAGTGATCTATGTTCTTTGTAACGAAAGAGTTGTCTCTCCTAACAAAAGAGTTGTGTCCCTTTACCAACATTTGATAGGTTTGACCAAGGATTTATATAGTAGGATCCTTGGTTTGACAGATATCATTTTATGATCATTCATTCATCTAGACATCTATATTATTATCAATGAGAAAAAAAATGCTTTTCATTCAAAAATGGATTTCATAGCTTTCAAGACATAATAAAAACATATTTTTTCCAATCTATATCTTGTGTATTGTAAATTACCAATAATTATACACTGAAGACGTCTACTAATTATTACTAGTAAATATGAATTAAAAATGATGACAAAAATGTCCACAATTATTACAAGTATGACCGGAGCTTTTGCTGCCCGATATCACACGAACGTATGTCTGGGGAACTAGCTATTTGTCGTAACAAAGATTCAAAATCATTAGAAGTTTTCCATATTTTATTTACAGCCGTATATTTCAACGGTCAACAACAAAACTGAAGATCACAATAATAACAATAATACAAATATCAAACAGAGTAATTAAAAATGACTGATAGACAGGATTAATGATAAATATGCCTAATGGCGGTTTATATAACAATTTGCGTTATAGCTTGGAGTTCTTATATCGAGGATTAACTAAATTATAAATCCTTGTCAAGTCCAGTTGTGACAGATAAACAATAAATTTTCCTCTGATCTTTGAGACACAATCTTGACAAAAGTTGGGGATAAACCACATTAATTATTTATACACATAAAGAGCTTAATTTGACTTTTAAAACAAATTTATAACACTTATTTTAAAACGGGAAATAATAATGAACTATAAAACAAAATTAAATATGAAATATTGAAATAAAGAATTTCGAGAATTACATTTTCCGAGTTACTAAATGTGTCGGTTATATTACCCTGTCAGACCCAAGTTGATTCTCCGAAACAGTAAAAACAAATAAAATATACATATATAGATACTAAAAATTAAACTTAATAGTCAAATTAAGCGTGATAAAAATATTTTTGATAAATATGCCTAATAGCGGTTTATATTACAATTTGCGTTGTAGCTTGGAGTTCTTATATCGAGGATTAACTAAAGTATAATTTATTAAAAGCTTGTCAAGTCCAGTTGTGACAGATTAACAATAAGTGGTAATTGAATAAATTTTCCTCTGATCTTTGAGACACAATCTTGACAAAAGTCGGGGATAAACTACATTCCGAGTTACTAAATGTTACTAAATGTGTCGGTTATACATGTTACTCATAATTTAAAAAAACAAAACTAGCTAACAATACTGAAGTGTGTCTGGTAACTGTTTTGTGTTGTTTACAAATTTTCTCATAGCAATTAATAAAAATATCTATCGGTAACAATTAAAGGAATGACTGGCAAATAAATAGAATGATGAAAACAATGAAATCTTTCTTATATTCAAAACTTTCTTTAAAAAAAGAAAGAAGATATTTTAAAAAGAGAATTGATTCTACTGTATGCAGTATACCTTTTTAAAATTTGTTGAGGATATGTACACACAAGGTTCTGAAAAATGTGCAAAAAGGAGAATTTCATGTGCTGGTTTTTTAGAAAATTATTTGTATTTTCAAATTAAAGGGTTATATTCACAATGCCTTCCTCCAAGATACATCCCTGTTATATGTAAAATTTTGATTTACAACAAGGATCTTGACGTTATTTCATGCTTTATTATGATATAATCAGCTTGTATAATGTCCAATCTCCATTTTATAGGGTTAAGGGCTAAGGTTATGGTGTTTAATGCCACTTTCAACAATATTTCAGTTATATCGTGGCAATCAGTGTTATTGGTGGAGGAAACCGGAATACCCGGAGAAAACCACTGAGCTGCCACAAGTCACTGACAAACATTATCACATAATGTTGTATCGAGTACACCTCACCTGAGCGGGATTGGAGCTCACAACGTTAGTGGTGATAGACACTGATTGCACAGGTAGTTGTAAATATCTTCATTTTAAAGGGCTCGTACTTATCGAAATAAGCTAAGAAATATTCTACTGTTAAACTCATCAACAAATATAACAATGATATGTATTACATACAAAAATATTAATAAAAAAATCAATTGTACAAATAATGTTTTGATAAAAATAGAGATACATCTATAAATAGTATTCTAAAAATAGCAACAATGCTATAAATAGTACTATATAAGATACTGACACTACAAAATGGTACTAAAAATAGGATCAATACAAATGAAAGGAGTGAGATAAATTAATATGCCTGGCCCTCCTGGTGGTGGCGCTGAAAAAATATTATGAATAAATATTACAGAATAATTCAATTTAAAGTACAAAATAATTAAATTTAAACTATTAAATATGCAGAAAAAAAATTAACCTGATCGGCTCAATTATAGTCACATGATCATAAACTAGAAAAGAAGTATGCCCCTGCACTTGATAATTATGGACAAAGTTGTTTTGTTAGGAGTGAATTTTTAAAAATGAAGTGTGTCTGTAAGACACAAATGCTGCCCCCGCCTGTGGACATGCACACCTCCATTATGTGTATAAACATTCTGCAAAATATTAAAGCTGTAGCTCTAAAACTGTAGGAGGCGTTAGCCGGACAAACCATGTTCCTTTTATGCAGCTAGTATGCAAAAAATGACTAAGTCCAACTACCTGTCATTTTGAGAATATTTAAAGAAAATCAAAATCCTGTGGACATGCACACCTCCATTATGTGTATAAACATCATACAAAATATTAAAGCTGTAGCTCCAAAACTGTAGGAGGAGATAGCCGGACAAACCATCTATCTATATCCGGACGGACGAACAAAATGATTAAGTCAAACTATCTGTCATTATCAAATATTTGATGAAAATTAAAATCCTGTGGACATGCACACCTCCATTACATGTATAAACATCCTACAAAATATTAAAGCTGTAGCTCCAAAACTGTAGGAGGAGATAGCCGGACAAACCATGTATCTATATCCGGACGGACGAACGGATGGACGGACAGGGGTAAATTAATATGCCCCCCGACTCTTTGTTGCGGGGGCATAACAAAATTCATTGTACACAGAAAAGATATTGTTTATAAAAATATTTTTAATGGGTTTTAGAGCAATTACATCTTGCAATTACATAATTAATTTCTCGTTAATTTATTGGTTATGTTTTTTCACAATAATGTTAATTTGATTCAATAGATTCAATGAGAAAATGAGTGAGTGATTGTTGTTTAACGCCAACTCAAAAAATTATCCAGTCAATGCAATTTGACTGCTCAAATAGAACGAGTGCAGGATAAATATAATTTTCTTGTTGGTTTGTTGGCTCTGTCACAGTAAAAGAAACCACAATAATCAGCATATTTCATACCCTACCTAAATTGATAGCAAAATAACCTTATATTCTGAAGTACAACAGTACTCTGTGTTGCATTTTGTCTTGCCAGTTGTAAAAGGTGAGATGAGTTAGCGAGTGAGTAATTATTGTTTAACACCAACTCAGCAATTTTTCAGCTATATCATGGCGAGAACAAGTTAATGTTCAATGAGATGATGAAGAGGTCTGCTTTGTACTACAACAACACGCTTAGTTGGATTTTTATAGTGCTAGCTCACTGAAACTGTCTAATCGGACACATTATCCTGATTCCGAGCCAAACAGTCTTTGCTCTTTCTCCTTAATGCTGCATGCTTAGCGGAGAAGCAACCCGATCGGGGCTCGAACCCACAATCTACCGTACTCGATGTGAACACACTAACCGTTACACCACCAATGAGGGAACGAGCTATCATATACACTCGTTGTAATTAATGGTATTGTTGAGCTAATGATTCATTATAATCGAAAGTTGATCGTTTTATAGGTAACGGGTTCCAATAATCAACAGAAAGGCTTCATAATCAATCCTCTATGCAGTGAAACCTGTCTAAACAAAACCTCCATGAGATCAGCTTTTGTGTTTGGAATAAACAGGTGTTCCATATATCATATTTAGTGTAACAATTTTCTGAATTTTATTACATATGTAGTTCAATCTGGACACTTTATGGTAAAAAGGTGTTCACAAAAGAAGCTGGCAAGAAATGAATTCGTAGTATACTAAGGCAGTTAAAAGTTTCTTTAAAACAGCTAAATTTATGTGCCGAATTTTGGAAAAATAAATATGGTGATACCTATCTAAACTGAACTTCCCTGGGACACATCAGATTTCATGTTAACGTAAGGTTTACACAGGTTAAATTAACAAAATCTCCTACATTGGGTCATTATTTAAAGTTCAGTTTATACAGCATTCTGTTTTATTCAGGGTTTAGTTTATACAGCATTCTGTTTTATTCAGGGTTTAGTTTATACAGGATTTTGTTTTATTCAGAGTTTAGTTTATACAGGATTCTGTTTAATTCAGGGTTTAGTTTATACAGGATTCTGTTTAATTCAGGGTTTAGTTTATACAGGATTCTGTTTTATTCATGGTTTAGTTTATACAGGATTCTGTAATGATCTATAGCTGGGTGGTGAAAAAAGTAGCCTTTCTTGACAACTGATTATCTTATAGACCATTACTTCCAATCATCTCGAGAAACGTATTTGCTATTCAACTGATCTGCCTTTACTTCCAATCTTTACAAAAAACTAATTTGTTATTCAACTGACCTTTTCCATTGTCTATTTTCTACGACATCCCCACCACAATAGGAACCAAACAATGAGCACTGTAAACAATTTCATAAAATTACACTCTAAATAATTTCATAAAATTTACACTGTAAACAATTTTATAAAATTACACTGTAAACAATTTCATAAAATTACATTAAAACTAGAGGCTCACATGAGCCCGTATCGCTCACCTGACATAACTAAGTCCTCTTAAGAATGTCTGCATGCCGAATACATCTAAGTTACTATTCAAATCCCATAGGGTTCTATGTTAAAACTATGTCTGCTCATGGCAGCCATCTTGGATGGAGGTAGTAGTCACCGGACACAATTTTAAAAGTATACTACCCAAGGACCATCCATGCCATATTTGCTTTAAATTGGCTGACTGGTTTCAGAGGGAAGACTTTTAAACAATTTTCCCATAGGGTCCTACGTTAAAACTGTGTCCGCTGACTGCGGCAATCTTGGATGGAGGTCGGGCTCACAGGACATAATTTTGAAAGTTGACCACCTAAGGACCATTCATGCCATGTTTGCTTTAAATTGACTTGCTGGTTTCAGAGGAGAAGACTTTTAAACATTTTTTCCATAGGTCCTATGTTAAAACTAAGTCGAGTCATGGTGGCCATCTTGAATTTCCGATCAGCAAACGATTCACAAGTTTAGTACAGGATCACCCAATGATCATTCCTGTAAAGTCACAATTCAATTGGCTTAGTGGTTTCTAACAAGAAGATTTTTAAAATTTCGACCAATCAGAACACATTATGGGCCCTGGCAGCCATGTTGGATTTCCGATCAGCGCCAAAAACAAAAATCTTGTATATGACCATCTAATGAACGTTTTTGCCAAGATTGGTTCAAATCTGTTGTCATCATTTCTGTAATATAAGTAGTTTCTGACAAGAAGATTTTCAAAGTTTCAACCAATCAGAACACATTATTGGCCCTGGCGGCCATGTTGGATTTCCGATCTGCACCAAAATAACAAATTTAGTAGAGGACCTCCCAATGAACATTTCTGCCAAATTTGGTCCAAATCAGTTCAGTGGTTTCAAAGAAGAAGAAGAAAGTATGAAAAGTTTACAGACGCGGACGACGATGAC
>MJUT01019669.1:0-36919 GCA_002080005.1 Gigantidas platifrons | reverse complement strand
GTCACTCTTAGATATAGGGTTAGGCTTAGACGTCTAACGTCACTCTTAGATATAGGGTTAGGGTTAGAAGTGTAATGTCACTCTTAGATGTAGGGTTAGAGTTAGACGTGTAACGCCACTCTTAGATTTGGGTTAGGGTTAGACGCCTAACCCCACTCTTAGATATAGGGTTAGAGTTAGATGTCTAACGCCACTCTTAGATATAGGGTTAGGGTTAGACATCTAATGGCACTCTTAGATACAGGGTTAGAGTTAGACGTCTAATGCCTCTCTTAGATATAGGGTTAGGGTTAGACGTCTAACGGCACTCTTAGATATAGAGTTAGGGTTAGACGTCTAACACCACTCTTAAGATATAGGGTTAGGGTTAGACGTCTAACGCCACTCTTAGATATAGGGTTAGGATTAGACATCTAACGCCACTCATAGATATAGGGTTAGGGTTAGACGTCTAACGCCACTCTTAGATATAGGGTTAGGGTTAGACGTCTAACGCCACTCTTAGATATAGGGTTAGGGTTAGACTTCTAACGCCACTCTTAGATATAGGGTTAGGGTTAGACGTCTAACGCCACTCTTACACATAGGGTTAAGGTTAGGTGTTAAACGCCACACTTAGATATAGGGTTAGGGGTAGGTGTTTAACGCCACTCGTAGATATAGAATTAGGGTTGGGGTTTGGTGTTTAATGCCACTCTTAGTTATATGATATCAATAACTCAGGCCAAAATAAAAATTAAGTTTGCCTCCCCTCCCCCCTGCCTTGTCTGAAAAAGCCCATGTAAATTTTTTTTTAGTCTTTTTAAAGACAAATTTGTTTTTTGGTGGTTTCTAGGGGGGAAAATCACATTGTACCTGTTAATCGTTTCTTGAATCTAAAATAAAATTCCCAATTCTTTTTTAATTGTAGCCTCAAAAGGACACTTCTATAATACTAAATAAATCTGTATCAAATTTCACCACTCACCTTTTTCACAGTTATCTCCCCTGTAACCACTATGACAGATACAGATAGTGGCCTTGGTGTTGTAGTCTGTGATTTGACAGTCGCCATGGTCACCACATTTCTTGGGCAAGTTTACATTATTTTTATTACAAGCGTCATCTTCTCTAGGACATCCATCAGTACTTCCTGGATACGTCCCAGAACCAGTATACAAATCATATAACTAAAAAACAGAAAGAACCGTCAGTACATATAGTTTTTGGATATGTCCCAGAACCAGTGTACAAATCATATAACTAAAAATCAGAAAGAACCATCAGTACATATAGTTCTTGCAGCTCAGACATTATCAATGTTTCAGTCAATACTACTGTCCCTTGGGCAGTCTATAAATCATGATAATGCCTTAAGCATAAGTAACTATTATATAAATTATAAATACATTTTCGCCCATTAACATTTAAGACATGCAATGGTTCTAATCATATAACTTGACTAACAGTGTATAAATTTGTCCCCTTTATATAAGTAAATACTCCAAAATTACACAATTGTATGATGAATACTTGTATGTAATTTTAATCATCTTCAAAATAAAGGTTTGGTTTGTTTTGGTTTATTTTGCTTAACGCCACTTTCAACAATATTTCAGTTTTATCGCTATTTTTTTTATTTTCCCTTTAATGTTTAAAACCGATATATTTCATATCACGTAAGCGTATGAGATGATTCCAATTATCGCTAATCGCTAAGCGTAGTCAAGGACGCATGAAGTAGTATCTTGTTTTCTAATATGACGTTATAATGACGTCATATTACCAAATTCTTGATAATTAAGTAATTACCAAATTCTTGATAATTAAGTAATTAACGATATAAAATATTAATTGTGTTTAAAAAAAAATGTCAGTATCTCAACAAAAATTATTTAATTATGAATACAAAATAGCGATAAAATAATTAAAGATGTTTTTTAAAACTCGAGGACGTTTCTCAGTCATCTCTCATCTCAGGGCTTAGCCCTTCGATGAGAGATGACTGAGAAAAGTCCTCTTATTTTAAAAAACATCGTTAATCACTTAATATCGTGGCGGTCAGTTTTATTGATGGAGAAAACCACCAACATGTCGCAAATCGCTGAGAAACTTTATCACATATTAGAGGACATTAGTCCTCATTACTGTAGACCACCCCGGTAGACTACACACTGATGCTCAATTTCTCGCGTCTATACTGACTGCGAGAATTGGGGCACCATATAACCCGTATGTGTTTAAGCCAGCTTAAATCCGAAAGTATCTACTGTCATAAAAAAATAATTACACAAGATTTTTGTAAAATTTATAAACAGTAAATTTTTTTTACTTAAAATTGTGTTAATTATTGTAAATATCAATAAAGATGAAAATAAATCACTCATTTCAAATAAATTCTCTCTTAAAAATGATTTGTGATCGTTTTTAACTTTTTAATTTTTACCTCCGCAAAATAGGTCTCCAAGAAGTGGGGGTAAAATCATTTTTAAGAGAGAATTTATTTGAAATGAGTGATTTATTTTCGTCTTTATTAATATTTACAATAATTAAAACAATTTTAAGTACATTTGTTTGACTGTTTCTAAGTTTTACAAGAATCTTGTAAAATGAGCTTTGACAGAGATGTTGTGTAAGCGTAGCAGGAACGACAACTCTGGATAGAGAATGCACTTACATTTGTAAACTGGAGGAAATAGTGAGATTTCTCTGATGATATGAAATATTGAGATTTCCTTGATGATATAGCACAAGTTAATCACAAAAATACCCCCCCCCCTCCAAAAGAAAAAAACGGGGAAAAACTTTTTCACGAAAAAAGGGGAGAGGGGCTCAAATGAGAGATCCTATTCTCGAGTACCTGTGCGCCGGCACTGATCGTTTCCATGATCGAAAACCGGTAATCGTAAACATTGTACGTTAAATTTATAAATAACGAAGTCGAAACGTGAAGTCAAAATCCGCATTTCATCTATCGGAATGCCTTGTTGACTATTGATCATTAATGTTATCAGTTTCATCTTTATCGTGAATTTTGTTTATGTATTCGATTAATTGATAATGTTTCATTACCTTTCTGTCATTTTAGATAATTTTTTTTTGCTTCCTCCTTTTCTCCTTTGATCTCCTTTCTCCCACCCTTTTTCTCCTTTCTCCCTGTCTCCCTTACCCCTGTCATGCCCCTAATAAGTGACACCATGAAAATCACATGACAGGTAGAGCAGGTGTCTGAGATGCAGACGACATAGTTAAATTTTATGTAGCATTTCAGGATTTTTTTCCAGCTACTTTGTAAATGAAGTAATTTTTTGGCATTACAAAAAGTATGGTTCAGTAGGTAAGTTCACTATTTTCGGTATGTCTTTAAAAGCAATCTTAAACATTTTTGACAGACCACGTTGCAATATCCTGTTTACTATCTAGAAATAGAAACAGGAAGACAGGTAAAAAATAACACGTGGGCTGTGTAAATCAAAATAAAATGGATGATACGAAAACATATACCATGACGATAACATTACTTTTGAACACTGTAGCATGTACCCAAAAATAGTAACAGGGAAAGTCCAGGTTGCTTATTTTGAAAATGTATTCTCTGATTGGATTGAAGAGTTCATTTCAAATGATTTCTAAACTTTCTCTTTTGCATAATATTGTGCCATTTGTGGCAGAATCATACGAGATCCTTAACAGCAGATCGAGGGGATATTAAGTTTAGGGGAAGGAAACGTTGGGTTGTCAATAGGTGCGTTCAGAGTACTGCCGTAGGGAGCAAGACAACATGACAAACAAACAAAAACCACTAAGGAAATTCTAAAACTTAAAATATTACTACAAATTTAAAATTATTAAACAACTCAGACTCCATCAAAAATTGAGATATTGGACCAAGTGCAGATAAAAGTCCTCAGTTTTTTTTCATCACCTGTAGAGTTGGTCATGATACAGAAAAAGTAATTGTGATAACTATTACAATGAAAAACACCCCCCAAAATATCACTAACTTCGGATTTACTCATATAATAAAACAATTGATGACTTTGGATTTCAGTTAATATCACGATTTATCAACACCAGAGATCTGATTATCACCGATGCAGCCTCAGTGATAATCAGATCTCTGGTGTTGATAAATCGTGGTAGTAACCTCATCCAAAGTCATTAATTGTATATTGTTGTATCGAGTACATCTTGCCATGAACAGGGTTCGAACTCCCAACTTAAATGGTGATAGGCATCTATTACACATGTAGTTGTAAATCCAACTACCATATGATCACTAACCACGATGTCCCCACTTCAAAATTATTTTCTATTTGTAATTTAATAATAATTCTACTATCTTACCTCGTTGTTGTGCCTCAGATTCCGAACACATCCACTGAACTTATTAGTTGTTATTCCTGATGGAACATCTGTATATCTACCACCCATCTGTAGTGGTGCATTGACATTAAGGAACATGTTTTCACCCGGTGTTGATCCAACGACTTCACAAACTGATCTATCATCAACGATAGCATCATTTGTTGGTTTTATGGCTCTACAGTAGTCTATTGTCATGGTTATTAACTGAAAATATATGATAATACAGTCCAACCTGTATTAAGAGGTCACCTCTGTTAAGTAGTCACCTGTATTTCAAGGTCATCTTTCCGTGTCCTGTCATGATTGAACATTTCATATAAATTGAACCTATTTTAAGATGTCACCTGTCTTATAGTGGTGCACCGATGATCAGAAACATCGACTAATCAGTCGGATGTCATCATACGATCCGATGATCGATTCGTAAACCTTGTGGTCGATTCCGATTCCTAGTGTCGAAAAAATATATATATTTAACTTTATTCTTTGTTTTATTTATCCTCATACTAACAAACATCTTGCAGTTTTATACCAGCTGTTTTTTATCCTCATAATGACAAACATTTTTCAGTTTTATCCCATATGCATCGTACTTCAGACTCTCAGTCAATACACACATTTGGACTAGTCTATTATTTATCTACTGCCTGGAATAGTCCATTTTATATTATGTGTTACGCACATAGAAAACAATTTTTTGTTTTGTTCTAAATTAATGTTTACAAATGGAAAAATTGTAGTTTGTAAATATACGATACGATTTTATTCAAACCTCTACTTTTGTCAAAGTCGTATTTGGACTAGTCTATTAATTATCTACTGCCCGGAATAGCCCATTTTATATCAGGTGTTACACATATGGAAAACGATCTTTTGTTTTGTTCTAAGTTAATGTTTGTTTACTAATGGAAAAATTATAGTTTGACTTCGTAAATATATGATACGATTTTATTCAAATCTTTACTTTTGTCCATCATACTTTTGAAATAAAGACTGAGTAATTATAGTCAGTAAATACGTTCAGTAGGTAATTATCACCGATGATCGATCATCGGTTGATGTAGGTATAACGATCATCGATCTTGAAATTGTGACCGATTCCCATCACTACTGTCTTATAAGGCAATTTTTTCTTTGTTCCAAAGGTGACCTCTTAATACAAGTGTGACTATATAGATGGTACCCCTTGTTATGTACTAGTGTGACTGTATATAGATGGTACCCCTTGTTATGTACTAGTGTGACTGTATATAGATGGTACCCCTTGTTATGTACTAGTGTGACTGTATATAGATGGTACCCCTTGTTATGTACTAGTGTGACTATATAGATGGTACCCCTTGTTATGTACTAGTAATAAAAATGAAAAACAACAAAATTCCCCACAATGCAACAGTTCCAAAATCCAATAGAAAAATTGTAGAAACAGAGACAAAATAGATACCCCATCACATGACTATATCTTTCCTGGCACAGCACAGTCAGTTCCATTTACAGGTGAATCCAGTTCTTCCATTTTTTTTTTTATTTTGTTGTGAAGTGGGGGTGGGGGTATAGGTATCATCAGAGCAAAAAAATATGACTGTTAGGTTGTGAGAACATACATAAATATATGTACATGTATCTAGTTTTTGAAAAGAAAGTTTAAAAAGTGATGGTCAACAATTCCACCATTATCAATCAAATGAACAGCCACTTCTCACATTAAAAAAAAAACACAGAAAAGACTACAAAATTTGTTGTTTTTACAGGTCTTGGTTTTGGAACAGGTACAAAAATATGATGGGCAATGCTATGTTACCTTGAATACATTATTATTATAATTAATTACTTCATTGAATTTAAAATCCAAATCAAAATTAAATAATTAAATTCCTTTTGTAAAGTGCAAAATACAATTTCAAAATTTTAGTGCAACAATGATTTACATCTTTTGGTGTACAAAAATAATTTACATGGGTAGAATTATATCAAAATTTATCTTTAAAGTATTGCTGTATTCATTAATTTAAAACAACAAATAACCACCAAAAAAATGTTTACCTTTCCTCGTCTGATGATGTTAATATGATGCCACTTTCCATCACTGAGTTTACTGGCACCATTCTGTGCAGTAAGAGACAAAATCTTGACCCCTGACCCATGGTCTACTTTTAAAATTGGATATCCACCAGACAGCTCCAGCGATAAGTAGTCAGTTACGACAAAATCATTTGTAACCGGTCCATTGTATAAAAGAAGTCCATTGTCTTGTGTTGTGATAAATTCAATACTCGTCTCAGAATTTTCACACTGTTCCAACGGCTTGTACAAGGCGTAGCCTGTTCCATCAAAACCGTGACGTGTTGATTGACAACGTGGACCATCAAATCCTGCTAGACACGAGCAGCTGTAAGATTAATTTTAATTTGTTTATCTAAATGTATTACCTTAATATATATAGAAAAGAGATACAATTTTGTATATTAGTAAAATGTTAACATAATTTTCTCAAAAAGAGTGGCTAAATCAGTGACCATCATATTAATTTATACACATATAAATTGTGATTATCAATAAATACATAAGTGATTGTTGTTTAATGCCAAGTGAGTAATTGTTCAGCTATATGACATGGAAAAAACGTGTGATGACAGGATGGTGATGATGTCTGCCTTGCACTATACCAACTTGTTTAGTTGGATATTTGTAGTGCTAGTGTAACATTAAATAGTGTCCGCCCCTACAATTGTCTCTAATGATAAAGTCTGAGGACGGAATAAAGCACAGTGATGACTTCGTTTGGTCTGTGTAAGGTTTTTCATTACAAATATAACACAACCGGACACAATTTCACAGGACACTATTATGTTTTACACAAGCACACTGAAAGAACAATAGAAGTAGACATGGCATGGCACTCAGACACATTATACAGCCTCTGAGACAACAACAGAAGTAGACATGGCACTCAGACACATTATACAGCCTCTGAGACAACAATAGAAGTAGACATGACACTCAGACACATTATACAGCCTCTGAGACAACAATAGAAGTAGAAATGGCATGGCACTCAGACACATTATACAGCCTCTTAGACAACAATAGAAGTAGACATGGCATGGCACTCAGACACATTATACAGCCTGAGACAACAATAGAATTAGACATGGCACTCAGACACATTATACAGCCTCTGAGACAAGAATAGAAGTAGACATGGCATGGCACTCAGACACATTATACAGCCTGAGACAAGAATAGAATTAGACATGGCACTCAGACACATTATACAACCTCTGAGACAACAATAGAAGTAGACATGGCATGGCACTCAGACACATTATACAGCATCTGAGACAACAATAGAAGTAGACATGGCATGGCACTCAGACACATTATACAGCCTCTGAGACAATAGAAGTAGACATGGCATGGCACTCAGACACATTATACAGCCTCTGAGTCATCTAGAATTTGCTCTTGCTCTGATATGATTTGTGCTTGGCAGAGAAGCATAAAATACTAATTTTAACGTCATTGGTTTGACCCAACTGGGGATCAAATCCACAAGCTACCACATTTGAGGCGAACTGGATTACTACATGTATAATACCAACAAGGCGGTTTATTCAAAATGAAGGTCTTACAAATCTTAAAATAGTTCACATATTTTGTATGGTAGTAACTGAAGTTCATTGTCAGATAAATATCAATATTTGAATAAATAAGGTAAATGCTTCTTTCTCTTTTGGTAGAATGAAATTATTATCTGCTTGAAAATTTTGCTATTTTTCATCTTCAGAATCTTCTGCTATAGGTTTATCTACATCATTCCTATACTACTCTCCATCCTATCCTGTTTATCTACATCATTCCTATACTACTCTCCATCCTATCCTGTTTATCTATGTCATTCCTATACTACTCTCCATCCTATCCTGTTTATCTACATCATTCCTATACTACTCTCCATCCTATCCTGTTTATCTACATCATTCCTATACTACTCTCCATCCTATCCTGTTTATCTACATCATTCCTATACTACTCTCCATCCTATCCTGTTTATCTACATCATTCCTACACTACTCTCCATCCTATCCTGTTTATCTACATCATTCCTATCCTTCTCTCCATCCTATCCTGTTTATCTTCATCATTCCTAGACTACTCTCCATCCTATCCTGTTTATCTACATCATTCCTAGACTACTCTCCATCCTATCCTGTTTATCTACATCATTCCTATACTACTCTCCATCCTATCCTGTTTATCTACATCATTCCTATACTACTCTCCATCCTATCCTGTTTATCTACGTCATTCCTAGACTACTCTCCATCCTATCCTGTTATTTGGCTTTTGATCTTTTGACTTTAGCGTACCTGATGGTTACTATAGAAACAGTGTAGTGGGCACTAAATTTTATATCTACGTTTTTTATTTTAATAATCTGCTAATTTGATCATTTTGTGACTATACTACATTATAGTCGTACCTTCTGAAATTTTCTCTTTAGTCATTACTATTTCAGATGTTTTTAAGCTTTTGTTTTTTACTACCATATGTTTTATTTTTTGTTCTGGTTTCAAGTGGCGTGTAAAACATGATAACCCTAACTAAAATAAAATGTCTTTTAACTAAAACTAACCTGAGTACATTCCAATAATCCTTCTTACATGTTCCACCATTGTAGCAATAAGTAGCGTCACATTCTTTTTGACTGACCGGTTCATGACATCCACATTTTCCTTGTACAAACGTCTCCACACCAACTATAGAACTTCCCCGTATGTTGACCATGCTTGGTTTGCCGGTGACATTCAGGAAGTTGTAACAACCTGATTCACATGTCTCCTGAAGACACTCGTCAATATTGATCATTTCAATTGTAGCACCAGAATCTTGCTGAAACTGTTAAAAAAAATTAAAAATACATTAAAATATCTGCATAAATTTGTAAAATTTGTAGGCTTGTTGTTTGTTTGATGGTGTTTAATGCCACTTTCAACAATATTTCAGTTATATCATGGCAGTCAGTTTTATTGGTGGAGGAAACCGGAGTACCCAAAGAAAACCACCAACCTGTCGCAAGTCACTGACAAACTTTATCACATAATGTTGTGAAAGGACCGTTATGAATTTCATAAATGTATTCATTACGCTACCAACTTCTTACATGCAATCATTATTTTAATATATTTTCACATCATTGGAAGGCACCTTTAATAGTCATGTACCCACCATCCATACAAATTTTTTTAAATATTATATTACAAGTATCTGTAAAAAGTTGCAAATTACCAGCGATCCACATATTAATATGCTTATTATTGAGCGATTCCCATTCCCCTAATTTTTTTTCTGGATTAGCCCTTACAAATATTTCACAACATTTTGATACTTACTCCAGGTTTGTCTTTCATAATAACTCCATTCATCTTTGTAGGGGAGTAGTATGGTGACCCATGAGCAGAAAATCTGACGTCTGTGTAGTCTGTCTTGGGGCTAAGTACACTGATCATTTCAACATTCTCTTTTTCAGTATTAAGACTGGTTGCTAAGCGTTCACGGAATTTGTCATATGGGCTATTACCAGTGCTGTCTTTTTGAATGAACTTCTCTGGGGTAGTTCCTGGAAAATGTAACAATCATACTTGTAATATATTATTATTATACATTGTGATATGTTCCCCATATTATTATTGTACATTGTTATATGTTCCCCATATTATTATTATACATAGTGATATGTTCCCCATATTATTATTATACATTGTGCTATGTTCCCCATATTATTATTATACATTGTGATATGTTCCCCATATTATTACTATACATTGTGATATGTGCCCCATATTATTATTATTATTATACCTTGTGATATATTCCCCCATATTATTATACATTGTGATATGTTCCCCATCTTAAAATAGTTGTATTTACAGGACACTGAACGCTAAAATATAAATTTGTATTATTCTATTCAAAATGTCATAATAAAGCATTAAATCACAATGTCATAATTGTATTCATTTCCCACTGCCTGTAGGAAGGCTTATCATACACACATTTGTTTTTTTTCGATAATCATGGAAAATAGTCGACAATTTAACACACGTACCTTTCAGTCTAACAGATCCTGACTTATATGGAGCTTCTTCTGGTAATTCTTCTATCAGGACTGTAACCGTGGATGTAGTCGTTAGTCCATCCACTCTGTCTGAAACGTCCACTTTAAATGTCCACGTTCCTAGAGGTACATTGTGCAACATAGTAATCTTACCCGAATTCGCATCCACACTGAAATTGTAAACACATTTTGTAACCATGGTGATACCTGTTCTATCACTGATGTATGAACATAATTGTCTACAGCCATGAAGTAAAATTAACAAAGATTGGGACTTTATTTAAAGTTTGGTTTATACATTGATTGATTGATTGATGTTTAACGCCAACTTCAGCAGTATTTCAGCTTTATCGTGGCATGAACAAATTGTATACATTAATTTTGTTGGTTTATACAAGATTGTGTTTTATTCAGGGCTTGGTTTAGACAGGTTTCACTGTATTAACTAAATATTTTTTTTTGTGATTGCTCATCTTCGCTAGCCAAGCAGTGATTCAGCTAGCGCTCGTCACTTTCGTCATTGACGATTGATTTTCGAAAGTGACGAGTATTTCCCGTACCCAATTCGCCACTTGAATTTTCAAAAAATCATAGAAATATGTTTGTAAAAATCCATTTTTCTTCTTCAATTGCTGATTAAAACTAATTAGTCACTACAATGACAATTTTATGACATGTCACAAGCCAATCAACGGATCATAGAATTTTTGTTTTGATTGCGTAATCTTCTACCTCACCTGGCTTGATTTACCTGGTTAAAGATAATGATCCCGACAAAGAATTCAATCAACGATAATGATATTTTTTATAGTTATAACATGTACTCAAAATGCCACAGTATGTATTGAAAGTGGACATATTTTTGTAATCGTCATTCATTGCATGATTCGTCACTATGTCCGGAATAACGAACTATTGTTGCCACGTTTCATTTATGAAAATGTCAATATCATGTTTATTGAAATCTATCGTATCCATTAAGTATTTTGAAAGTGATTATCTCGAAAAGTTATAAATTTTGGTTAAAGAAACTTTAAAATAAAAAATGGCACCATAAAAAATGCAATAGGATTAGGAGTACGCATCCACCGAAGCTACAGCTACTTTTAAGCAAACGAACTTTTGATGTATTTATTCCCATTTATGTGACATGAAATTTTAGTTCTCATATTTAATATGTTCATTTATATGCAACGGCTGGTCATTCAATTCGTTGAAATACACTGCACGAGGACCCATAAGATTTTGATCGATCTCCATCCGGGTGTTAACAATTGCGTTCTATTTATAGAACTATTTACAAACAGACATGTGTCTGCAATGAATAAAAAAAATAACTACAGTATTTTTTTTATTATTCCAATTGTTGCAATTTGATTTGGTCTGAGAAATAATAATTTATTTTACAACTTACTCGACAGTGTTTGACATTTGTTCTATATATTTTATTACTAGTTGGACCATTGGGCAAATTGGCAGAGGCATATTTTTTTCTGCTGGAGACCACAAATATGAGTTATTACAATTGTGGTATTAGACCAAAGCACAGTAACATTTCAAAAAGGGTGGGGGAGGGGGTTATTACAATTTGTGTGGTACTTATTAGACCAAACCACAGTAATATTTAAAAAAAGGGGGGGGGAGGGGGTTATTACAACTTGTGTGGTATTAGATTAAAAGTAAATTATTATAAGATTAAGCTCATTATATTCTTGTCTATTCATATTTAGAAAAAAAATTCTGCTCTGCAAAAGTGACTAATGGTCTCAAAATCCTGGCTGAATCCCTGCCAAGGGTTACGATCCGCTCCTCTTCTCTCCACCCTTGGCTGATTAAGTCAGAATTTTGTAATTCTCTCGTATCGCCCTCTAGCAGATTTATGAAGTTCAGCCCATTTGCATTACATCTTTATCAACCAATGAGAATGGTTGTACTATTA
This sequence comes from Gigantidas platifrons, assembly GCA_002080005.1. Lineage (NCBI taxonomy): Eukaryota > Metazoa > Mollusca > Bivalvia > Mytilida > Modiolidae > Gigantidas > Gigantidas platifrons. The sequence continues at coordinate 24,515 of MJUT01019669.1, read as the reverse complement.
CCTGTTCGAAGGAATGTAGCCTAAGACTTAAGTTAATTGAGCAGATACTTTAAAAGTTTCTGTAAATATCGTTCTTCTGTGTTTGGGGTCAAAGATTCATGACAAAGTCTTCAGTTTTCTCCACATGTCGCCATTGTTTACATTTTTCTTTCTCTACATGTGATCGTTGCGTGATCTTTTGTTAGATGCATTTTGATTGGACGCAGCCACCCACAGCTGCATCGAACAGAAAAACAAACCGTGAGGATCCGAAATTCCGACTTAATCTGCCAAAGGTAAAAGGTAAAAATATATTTAGGTTTAAAAATTTCAACATCATACACAAGTGTTTAAAAATTTCTCGTTAAGTTAAAAGTAAAACATAAAACTGTCATCTTTAACTGAAACTTCAATCCACCAATTGTAGCTGCTGCGAACTTTCTCACCAAGGATAGCCCATGAAAGCCATTCAGCTCATTTCCAATGGGGTCCTTTATAAGTATCAGCTTAAAGTTCAAGTGGACATTAAAAGATCAACATGAGCGGGTAGAGGGATTACTTATTTTAAAATAAGTACATTATCTATGAAAATATATATGTATATATAATTGTCATTATTATGATATGACACGTCTTTCCCGTTCTTCACTGGTATGTATCAGGTGGCACTTCACTTCTTTTTTAAATCTTTGCAAATCATTGATGGATTTGATCGAATCGGGTAGAGAATTCCAATCATGGATTCCATTGTAGTAAAATGTTGTTGATTCGATGCCTTTAATTTTTGGTGTAACATAATTAATCTGACTTGATCTAGTATTATGGGCATGATGTTCATTAATTTTGATGAAATTATTTTTCAAATAAGAAGGACATGTATCATAATAGATTTTATGAGCATGGTTCAATCGAAGCCAAGTGTGGATAGAAGAGGAGCGGATCGTAACCCTTGGCTGGCGAAGATGGTGATTGCTTTAACATGAAATGGCAGCCTCTTGAAGTAGCATCAACAAATGTTCATGGTTAAAATAGAGATGTACATGTGTATTTATAAATTACAATGAACTTAATATGTGTGGTGGGTGTCAAAAGAATATATAATTGATTAATGTAATTGAATGTACACATTACATGTTTATTCCTTTTCAAAAACAAACAAATTACAAACGAAATAGTTCTTTTCCTCAAAGGGAGATAACTGTCATAGCTTACCTGAAAAATGATTTATAGGCTGCTGGTTCTTTGTATACAAATGTTTTATCAGCAATGTCATGGTCGTCTAAGTCGTCATAGTTAACTGCTCCAATTATGACGTTTTTAAACTTTCCTACAAACAGATATGATAAAACATTTAAATGAATCAGAAGATAGCCAATTAAGATAATTATTTTTGACTTAATTCTCATTAATAAACACTTCATAACATTTATATAAATAAAAAGCCATCCAAAAAATAAAGTAAGTGTGTTGTTTCCCTACCACCCTACCAAGAATTCCCTCTACCCAAAACATTTAATTGTTTAATTGTCTTTCATTTTTTTCTCTTTTTAGCATGTCCATAACAGTGGAAAATTAAGAAAAACTAAGACAATCAAAATTAAATATGATTACAAATAAAAGGTTTTCAAAATTAAATGTAAAAATGTATTAAATTGACATAACTCAATTTAAAGACGATGGGCAATTAAGTTGCTATAGTTAGCCAGAAAAAAGTATGTTTCATGCTAAATTTGTCGGCATCCATGCATACAAGTTCAACAAACTCAGAAATATTCTTGAAAGTGGCATTAAACACCATTAACTAACTAACTAATCAACAAGCTCAGTGATTGGAAGCAAAATATAAATTGACTGCATGTAATGCTTCGTGCAGTCTTAATGATGGTGACGGTGAATATGAAACAAGCGATAAAATAAATTTTTGTAAGCACATAGCACACGTATATATACACAAATATATGTAGGTATATTATAGGTATGCATAGACATTTATTAACATTAAAACACAGGAATCTTTCATGTTGTTCATCAAATCACTATAAATATACAATAAAATTAGGCATTTTAAGTTGAAATTTACTTTGGATTTTTAAAAGCGGGGATTTTGAAAATGGCACATACATGGCATAGATCTAGAATATGCCCCAAAATTAACAGACTAAAATCTGAACATAAAAAGATTATGAAATCACAAACTTCAATTCTGCATATTATTTCTGGGCATTACACATTGCCATGAGTACTGAATAATCATGCCTCCTCCCCAGGGAACCTAGGAGTATAGAAGAATCATGCCTCCTCCCCAGGGAACCTATGGGTATATAATAATATCATGCCTCCTCCCCTGGGAACCTAGGGGTATAGAAGAATAATGCATCCTCCCCAGGGGGTATAGAAGAATGATATACTTTCTGCAGGGTTCAATTTTTGGTCAATATAAAATATGAATTATTTGGAAAATCGGAATTACATTCAGCCAAAAAGAAAAGATCTTTTAAGAGACTTGTGTCACCATTACCCATTGTTGTCTAATATAGGGTTAGGGTTATGGTGTTTAGTGCCACCTTCAACAATTTTTCAGTTATATATATGTCTAATATATGTACAACAATATATTTAACATATTACATATAAATGTGATGAAAGACCTCCAGCCTAACTTAATAAGCACATCATGCTCCCACGACAACAACAAAGCACACTCAATTAATAGAAAGTCAAACGATTTAATATGAATATCAATCTGATGATTAAATAAATAAAAGGGGTCAGAATCAATGATCTAAGAAATTTAAATATGCACATTGTAAAGTCTTGGAAACTCGTGAATACTGTATAAAAAATAGCATTGTGCTCCAATTGGAAATGGTTGAGGAGTTTTAATCACTAGGAAAAAAACGTGATATGTACCCCAACTGGAAGACACAGGTGACAAACAAGACACAATCATAGTTATCTGTTTGCGACGGCCATGATGTGTCTTATACAGGCGAGAAACAAAAAACATGAAATGAAAACATTGTAAAACTTACCTAAATAATTATACACATGTATATTCTGAGTTCCAGGTCCATGAACGTTATCATTGACATCTCCGATTTCAATGGTTAGAGTGTTAGTACCAGTCATGGACGTTGCACCAGTCACATCACGTTTATCCCACATTTTGATTGGAAGATAATAAAATTTTTGCAGTTCTCTGTCAAATGTTTGCTGGGAAAGAATATCAGCACCACCATTGCCGCCATCCACCCCTGAAAAGTAGAGTAAACTTAAATATCGGCTAAAGGCCTCTACAGACAAATGAGTGCATGTTTATATATATATATTGTTTGTTTGATGGTGTTTAACGCCACTTTCAACAATATTTCAGTGATATCATCATCATGGCAGTCAGTTTTATTGGTGGAAGAAACCGGAGTACCCGGAGAAAACCACTGACCTGTCGCAAGTCAATGACAAACTTTATCAGATTAATGTTGTACACCCTGATCGATATTCGAACTCACAACATCAGTAATGATAGGAACTGATTGCATAGGTAGTTGTAAATCCAACTATCATACGATCACGGCCACGATGGCCCCTATATATATTTATTCTAAATAGACAATATACATAGGTTGTAGGTGTCAAAGTTAATATATCAAAAATGTTCATGCCACAATATAGCTGAAGTACTGCTAAAGTTAGCATTAAGGACCAATCAATCAATCAATCAATAGACCATATACATAAGTGTAGAGAAGTACATATTAATAGTAGTATTTATAATATTTACAAATACAGTAGATAAATAATGGTTGGTATGTTTCAGCCTGGATCGCAAATAAGTTTTTATATTATCTTTATAAATTTGCATAAGATTTCAGAATTTTATAACATTCACATGACTGTTATAATAAATACTGTTCCTATCCTTCTGGAGCACCTGAATTCACCCCCGATTTTTATTGGGGTTTGTGTTACTTGATCTTTAGTTTTATGTGTAATGTTTTGTAGATCGTTGTTTGACCTTTGGTCCTATTTCTTTTGGCCATTGTGTTGTCTGTTCTTCTTCGATTTACGGATTCAGATTACCCCTTTGGTATTTTCAAACTCTTCTTAGAACAATGCATACACACTAATCTTTTTTCAACTGTCTCAGAGTTCTGTGATAAAAAAAAATCAACTTACCTGGTAAGAAATTAACAATAAATTTACACTGTGGTCCATTGTTTGTACAAGGAATCGCCTCAAAGCCATATGGAGGTCCATTCTCAGCAGTATCTGGGTCTTGCCCAAAAATTGTTGTAACCTTGGTAACAGCAGGTTGGTTTTCCATAATTTTAGCATAAGGAACACCCTTAATCCTTGGATATTCATCATTAATGTCTGCCACATTAATGGTTAAGGTAGCAGTACCTGTTTTCTGAGGAATCCCTAGAAAACAAAACAAAAATAATCTTAATTTTATGTTTGTTTTAAACATATTTCATTCACAGCTGTATATGAATTGGATTGAGCAACAGGCTATGCCTAAACAAGCTCTCTCCTTTTTACATGTACAAGGCATACGTTCAGTAAAAAGTATATAACAATTATATCAATAACATAAGATAAATATGTTCCTTCAAATTAATTCTGTGTTTGTTTACATACCATATTCTTTCTAAACTACACACTACTACGACTACCTATTTTTGTCTGGAACTGGCAGGTATTTGACACCTGTCTAAATTTATCACTTTTCACATATATCGTAGTGGTAAGTTTTATTGGTTGAGGAAACCAAAGTACCCAGAGAACTACCAACTTGCTGCAAGCCACTGACATTGTAGTGGTCGGCTTTATTAGTTGAGGAAGCCAAAGTACCCACAGAACTGCCCACTTGCTGCAAGCCACTGGCATATTTTTCACACAAAGTTGTATAGCATGCACTTTGAAACAGGCAGGAATCCAACTCACAACTTAGTTGTGGGGCAGTCGTGATCATGATCGTAATTGTATAGTAGTTGGATTTACAGCTACCTATGCAATCAGTGCCTATCGCCACTATAGTTCTGAGTTCGAATTACACTCATGGCGAGGTGAACTTGATACAATATTATGTGATAAAGTCTGTCAATGACTTGTGGCAGGTCTGTGGTTTTCTACGGGTACTCAGGTTTCCTCCACCAATAAAACTGACTGCCATGATATCACTGAAATATTGTTGAAAGTGGTGTTAAACACCATAACCATAACCCACAACTTAGTTGTGACAGGAACTGATTTTTACTCTAACTACCATATTATGCACTTAGCATGAACCCAAACCATATTGGTGAAAGAGAAATAGAAAATATATCACATTAGGTCTCTAGACAACCGTTGTAGGGGTTAGGGTTAGGGGTTCTGGTGTTAACGCCTCTTTCAACAATTATATCATGGCAGTCAGTTTTATTGATGGAGGAAATCGGAGTACCCGTAGAAAAAAACCACAGATAAAAACAAGATATCGACATACATTATCACTAGTATGACAGCTCATCCAGTCAGACTTGCTACGATACTAGCGATAATGTCTGTCTCAACCTCAAAACTGCCATTATTCTATATCCATTCCATGACGTTAATATGAACTTACCAGAATCCATAGCTAGAATGTAAACTGTGTGTTTAGCAATAGTTTCTCTATCAAGTTCCTTGATAAGGCTGACTCTAGTGGATGGTAGACCAGTAGTAGTATCAGTGTAGTCCTGTAAACTGAAATACTTCGTTGGTTCTTCTTTTACAGGAGATCCTGATATATAATATCTACAAGCATAAAAAACAATAATAAATAAATAGTACATAGTTTATTATATAGATAGCTGTGACTTACAGAATTTTCCGAGTTAAATAAAAACGATAATTTCACAGTGAAATTATCATTTTTAATTTCACTCTTGCTATATTTCACGCCATTTCGTTGTCAGAACTACTTTTCCAACAACGAAATGGCGCGAAATATAGCGAGAGTGAAATTATCGTTTTTATTTAAATCGGAAAATTCTGTAATTCTAAGCAACACACATAATATAGTGCAATTAAACTCATTTTATATTAAATTCAATTCGAAACATTTTTTTATCTGTATAATAAATACTATAACTAATTGTCGAGTATCATTATCAAAAATATGTCACTCATGACCAAATAACGTTGTAACTCACTCATGCGCTGTGCGAATTTGTGAGTTACTATGTTAATTGGTCATTCGTGACATATTTTTGATAATGAAACTCGTCAATTAGTTATAGTATATATAGCCACCCCTTCCATAATGAAAAAGTGGCCTAATAAAACGGGGTGGCCTCTCTTGAGGGGGGAATCAATTTAGTAGTAGAGTGAAACCTGTCTAAGCCAAACCCTGAATAAACCAGAATCTTGTAGAACCCAAACTTCAACTAAAGTCCCAATGTAGGAAATTTTTGTCAATTAAACTTGTATAAACCGAACAGCTGTCTATTCCAAACACACAAGCTGGTCCAAAGAAGGTTAGGTTTAGACAGGTTTCACACAAGCTGGTCCAAAGAAGGTTTGGTTTAGACAGGTTTCACACAAGCTGGTCCAAAGAAGGTTTGGTTTAGACAGGTTTCACACAAGCTGGTCCAAAGAAGGTTCTGTTTAGACAGGTTTCACACAAGCTGGTCCAAAGAAGGTTAGGTTTAGACAGGTTTCACACAAGCTGGTTCAAAGAAGGTTTGGTTTAGACAGGTTTCACACAAGCTGGTCCAAAGAAGGTTTGGTTTAGATAGGTTTCACACAAGCTGGTCTAAAGAAGGTTTGGTTTAGACAGGTTTCACACAAGCTGGTCCAAAGAAGGTTCGGTTAGACAGGTTTCACACAAGCTGGTTCAAAGAAGATTTGGTTTAGACAGGTTTCACACAAGCTGGTCCAAAGAAGGTTAGGTTTAGACAGGTTTCACACAAGCTGGTCCAAAGAAGATTTGGTTTAGACAGGTTTCACACAAGCTGGTCCAAAGAAGGTTTGGTTTAGACAGGTTTCACACAAGCTGGTACAAAGAAGGTTCTGTTTAGACAGGTTTCACACAAGCTGGTCCAAAGAAGGTTAGGTTTAGACAGGTTTCACACAAGCTAGTCCAAAGAAGGTTAGGTTTAGACAGGTTTCACACAAGCTGGTCCAAAGAAGGTTCTGTTTAGACAGGTTTCACACAAGCTGGTCCAAAGAAGGTTAGGTTTAGACAGGTTTCACACAAGCTGGTCCAAAGTAGGTTTGGTTTAGACAGGTTTCACACAAGCTGGTTCAAAAAAAGTTTGGTTCAGACAGATTTCACATAAGCTGGTTCAAAGAAGGTTTGGTTCAGACAGGTTTCACACAATCTGGTCCAAAGAAGGTTTGGTTTAGACAGAGGTTTCACCATATTTTACTATCACAGTGCATCTGAAATCTGGTCTGATAAGACAGGGACTAATGTACTGGTCTAATAAGAAGGGTGGTCTTTGGTGAAAGTGCCCATATAAGAGGGGGACTAATGTACAGGTCTGATAAGAAGGGTGGTCTTTGGTGAGAGTGCCCATATAAGAGGGAGACTAATGTACTGGTCTGATAAGAAGGGTGGCCTTTGGTGAGAGTGCCCATATAAGAGGGAGACTAATGTACTGGTCTGATAAGAAGGGTGGCCTTTGGTGAGAGTGCCCATATAAGAGGGAGACTAATGTACTGGTCTGATAAGAAGGGTGGCCTTTGGTGAGAGTGCCCATATAAGAGGGGGACTAATGTATAACTTTGTTATCTCATAATTGGATGGGTCATTTCATTGGATATCTCAAAGTAAAAATTTGATCAATTTATAATAGTGTAACTGTTCAGATTCATTTATCCTGAAAAAATCAAATATCCTGTGAATATTTTGAAGCTAAATTATCAGTCCATTTGACTTGCGCACAACACGGTTCCACGTAAATATTACACAGGATCAGTATTATCTCACTTTTTAAACACTAGTTTATTTTGAAGGGAAAAACAATACAATAAGAGGGGGAGATTTGGGTCTATAAAACTAGTTTAACCCTGCCACTTTTTATTGAAGTGCCTGTACCAAGCCAGTCAAGTGGGCAGTCGTGTATACATAATAGGTTGTATCTATTTTACCTCTGTTTCAACAATTTTTCAATTAGATTTTAGAATTGTTCCAACGGTGTGGTATTTTTTGTTTTTCATTTTAGTTACAAATTAAAACATATTTTTTATACAATACCTTATTTTTCCATTGTCGCCAGTATCTCTATCTGTAGCGGTAAAGTTGGTGATAACTGTATTTATAGGTGTTGCGACTCCTTCAGTAAATGTCTTCTCTACATTTTTTACGGTAAATATAGGTGTTTCATCGTTGACATCTTCTATTGTAATCTGAATGTTAGTATATGCATAATGCTCGCCATTGAAAACCTCCGCAGTCAAGTTGAAAAACGTTTCACCCTTTTCATAATCTGGGTTCTGAAAAAAAAATTTTTTAAATGTACACCAACAGACCTTTTGTACATTCCCAAATTGATTCTTTAATTATACATTTTAATACCTTTTTTGTATACAAGTTATTTCCCTTACAATTTTAGGTTTTATTCATTTCACCTTGAAATATGTAAGATATATATATATATATATAATTGACATCAAAATATTTTCTTCCTTTCCGTATTCCAATAAAAATGCTGCCATGTTCAAAACTTGACATGTTGATTGTTTAGCTTTGAAAAGGCTACAAATAACTCCAGGTGTGTTACAATAATGAAAAATATAACACAATTCAACAACACATTTGGTACAGGAAGGGTCTGTTTGTTTCTTTTTAGATTTGAGATTTCATTGTCACCTGTAATTTCGTCAGTACAAATTTAGAAGTTTGCCGTAATTCTTTTGTCTCAACAAATTAAACCTTCTTTATCGCTTGAATAAAACCTTTTTTTCTCTCAATCTTATGTATTTTCACATTGATTACAATTGCTTTGTTAATGAGCTTTACCAGAAAACGAAGATCATTCGCAAGAAAGTAAGTGACTTGCAAAAAGAAACAAGGCGACTTTAACGTCACTTTGGAGTCGAGGGAAGGTGACTTCAGTCAATAAAGGGCGAGAATTTCTCCCACTTCGCCCCGCCTATTTAAATGAAATTAATAACTTGCTCAAATCGTTCTAATGTTAATATTATATCAAACAATAGTGAGAAATGCAATCATTTTTACTTACACTGCCATTAAAAACTCCCAGAATTCCCTGTCTGCCTTGTGTAGTCATGGTGAAATGTTTGTATGCAGCTTGATTTAAAATGTATTTCAGTGTATCATCAATGTCAGGGTCATTGGCCGAAATTGTGATCACGACGCCAGTGTGCGTTTCAGGGATTGTTACATAGTAAACGTTCTTTTCAAACACCGGACCATTATCATTCATGTCTTTGATATTTATAGTAACAGTTGCCGTACTGGTTTGTGTTTTTGGATCTGTTCCTTTGTCGGTCGCTGTTACCACAAATGTGTATTGTGCTTCTTTCTCACGGTCTAGATCAGAAACAGTTGTAAAAACCTGTCCATTTGGTTCGATTCTAAAAGCTTGTCTAGGATCTCCAGTCCCAAGCATTAGGAAAGTGAAATCTGCATTGAGACCTGCATCATAATCCTCCGCCATAACTGTCATAACGGATTGTCCTGTAAACAATGTAAAATTAATGATTATCGTCCTGAAATCAATATTGATTGACTGTTGGAAATATGGATTTATGTGAAAACTTTAAACTTTAATTTTTTTTTATTTTGTCAATATATTAAATTATTCATATTAATTAATTGAAATAAGTGTCTATTAAAAAATGTCAAAAATGGAAGAATCTGTTCTAAGCTCTTCTTCAGTAAACATAGCCCAGCAGATTAGTGAAACAATCGTTCACATTGTGGTACAAGCACCAAAATTGACATGAAGACTGCTTAGGGACAACTTATTCGGAAAACCCTGTTAGCCATGTGAAATTCAAAATGGCGGCCATATTTTTCAAGATGGTCGCCATTCCAGGAAATCATAACTGTTTTTTTTTTATATAAATTGTCGTGCATGACCCAACTAAATGGATTTTGGTCAGAAACTATACATATTAGTTGTGTTTTAATATTTACAAAATAAAAAAGAGATTTTTTTGTTATACCTAGTTGTATATTATGAGTTCTAATATGACGTCCTTCAAACGCTTTGAGTCCAAACCTGTGGTAAAAATAATATATACCAACACCCATTGTAATTTATGACGTCATCGACCATTTAAAACGATATTTTACCAATTTTTACATATTAGAATCGAAATAATTCATGGAAGCCATATGTATATATTGTTTTTACCACGGGTAGGTCCTTTATGTCAGCTTTTTACCTCTCGCTAATGCTCGGGGTAAAACTTCGTGACATAAAGGGCCTACCCGTGGTAAAAACAATATATACATATGGCTTCCATGAATTATTTCTTAATTTTATTGATTTTTTTATCAGTCTTTTTTTTCTTTCTGTATTTAACAAAATGTTCGTTGCTTTATCCTTAAAATTTACCATAATTCCTTTTCATAATAAAAGTGAGACATAATTGTTTTCGATTTCGTTAATTTACCGCATATTTACCGAGTCAGGTCGATTTTTGAATTTATTTTAGCCATCGCAATTGCAGCTACACAAAGATGTGCAAGGAAGACTAAAGCGATAGCACTTGGACCTGCCACGGCATTCAATCTTGCAGCCACACTTCGTAAGCTGTTGGCAACTCTGATGAATTGGCAGAAATGCTGTCCAAAAGATTTCCCACATGTCACCTTGCTTCTTCCAATCCCAGTCCGCAGGTCTGTTGAATTCCATTTGACATATACCCGGTAGTTGCTTGGCCCCATATGCAATCTGCTTGGTATGCAGCATGCTTTATATGTTGAATAAGGACTGCTTGTGTTGGGGGAAACAGTTCCAGTCCTGCTGCATCAATACTATCAGTGGCACTATACCTGTCATACATAGTGACTACAAACTTCTCAAGAATACTTTGATCGTCTTCACCAATTACTGCTGGGTATTGACTGAATTTTCTATAAACAGTAGATGCCTCAGGGCATACGTTCCATGTTTGCCATGCACTCCTTTTCCCTTTACCATGGAATGCAGATACAACATCACAGCCAGTAAAAGCGTGAAAAAATAGAAGACTTTGACTTTTCTGGGCCAATTGAAGGACTTATATCATGTATGGGAATCCACTTCAAGTTTTATCCTTGACCAAAGGTGACCCACAGTTTTTCTACTCCAAGGTCCTGCAGAATTGGCAGAACGCTGATGGATGTTGGTGAAAGAATCGGGAAGTTCCGGGACTCTTTTGTACCTTGCTGTCTTTAATACGAATTGACTCATGCTTTTCACCTTCAGTGTCAGTTGATAGATGCTGAAATGCTTGTTCCATGGAAAGAAGTGGTTGCTGTCATTGCAGTAGGATTATGGTCAATGTCGTCCATAGCAGCTGTGGCAAATAATCCTTTCCTCATGACTCCTTTCCTCCATGTATTTACTTACTGTTGCATCTCCCAGTTGTGCTGACACTTCAAGCACTCGATCATAAGAATGCTAAGACCATGCTCATGAAGCATTTCTACAAGAAGTCTTTTTCTAGTTTTTGCATAGAGAGACATCCCCATAAAGACAGCAAATGGAGTTTCGCGGTCTTTCGAATGTCTGTACGTTGCTTCCCCTTCCCTGTGCTTAGCATATTATCAATTATATTGTAAAAGCTGAGCCATTGCAAGGTCAGTCCTCAATGCACCAAACCGTAATTGCGACTTTATATCAGCACCGTGCTCAATCATGCACACAAACTGAAGAAGCGTTGAAGGAATTGCATATTCAACATATCCTTCATGAAATGTTCCAGCAAATGCGACTTTATGGTCAATCATGTGTCCTCACAATATCTTGGCAGCTTTGGCAAGGATAATAGCTTCTGAGTAGTTGGATGCTTGTGACATGGCTGCAGTATTATCTTTTTTGAAAGCTTGAAGAATATCCCTTCCCTCCTTATGAGATTCAAGTTCAGGAATTTCTGCAAGCAGTTTTTCCTTTAATCTAGTAAAGTTGACATCAGGAGTTTCCATTCCTAATTATTCAAGTCGCTGTTTGTAGAGACTGATCAGATCTGCAAGGCGGAATACAACAGGAGTATCACTACTTGTTTTTGTCTCCACTATATAGGTGAGGAACTCTGAAAACACGAGAGGATATCCCTTTCTTGGGGCAGTTCGCTGTCATCCTGATTTTCAATTGTCAGTAAGTAAGCCATCTCCTTGTGATACAGAGCTGTCAGACAAGAATAATGATACTTCAGCTCCTGTGCAACGACATCACCTCCACTAAGTACAGTCAGAAGCTTTCCATCATTTAGGTTTCGGGCACATTCATTTAACCTTTTATCAAGCTGCATTGTCATGGCTTGCCGAAGTTCAGATGTTGGATTTTCTTTCTCACATAAAAAAACACACATGACCGTCCATGCTAGTTTCGTCTGACCTTGTTTTGTCCATCGTCTGAAAAGATCTTACTACTAGCTGCTCTCTTCCTTGACCTTTCGAGCTTCGTGTTCTTCAATGCCACCACCTTCATCTAATCTGATGGGATCTAAAATAATTGGAAGTTGGTTGATGGCTTGAAAGAGGGGAATATTGTTGCAATCATGTAGTAGCCATTATTTTCTTTCTACATGAGTAGTGCGTTGGTGGAGATTTTAAATCTTCACCTTTCTTGTCTGTCTGACAAACACAACATTTGTTCAAATCAGTTTGAGATTTAGATTTCAATGGGGTCCCACCTGACATCTTGATAATATGTATATACCCAATTTTAATAGATTACAATAAATATTTTGAATGATTTAAGGCCAAAGGATTATCCTTTTGCCACCTTAAACTATAAATAAAGCACATTCAGGTATGAGATACAACTAGGTTCGAGCATAAACTAACTGCTCTACACCTAGCCCCATCGTTCATCCAGTGCCATTTATGTCCCGTGCGAACTGTACACCATCCGGATAACTAATGCCCTATTATCCTTGGCTCAGCTCTCCCGTGCTGGCACATCCTGTCAATTCAGGTGTGGCTATCTAACTGGTCCTGCATTCAACAAGACTACAGGTAATTGTATATGGGGCTTGTTACATAGCATTCGGGACACTAAATTATATTAAAATGAATATTTAGCTGACACTGAACCCCATGCTGACAGCAGAGGTGTCATCAGTGTGCCCTGGTTGTGCTCTGACACTCGCTCTATTTCTCCGGTAAATGATAGTGGGAGCTTCAAAAAAGTTTAAATTCTATTTCTTTGTTAAAGGAAATGTTTGATTTAACACCTAAAACATATAGATGGAACTACTAAGTCAACTTTTATACTCAGAAAACATTTTTTCAATCGGGACTGGCAGCCATCTTGAAAATAAGTGCCATTTTGAAGAAAAAAAATGGGTGGCTAACAGGTTTTTTCAAACAAGTATCCTAAGGGGAGTACCCATGCCAACTTGTATGCTTGTACCACAAACTGAACGATTTCCCACTTAATCTGCAGGGCTAACATGGGCATAAATTGATACAGTCCCAAATCGAACTGGCCTTTCTTTTATGGTCCCTGACCTTCTGTATAACTTATAAGTGATTTACTCGAGGAGAACTTGAGTTACTGAAAGGAAACAAAATTTGGGACATACAGACGTATTGACATGGGTAAAACTTAGTGCCCCCTATGCTTAGTGGAGGGGGCATAAAAGTATTAGAATAGTTGGATTGAAATACATGTTGTAAACGGTTTTATATCAATTTAACTAAGATACAGCGAGTCATTTAATGTTAACAACTAAAGTTGTGAGTTTGAGCCCCATTATGTGATAAAGTTTGTAAGTGACTTGCGTCAAGTTGGGGTTTTCTCCGTGTACTCCGGTTTCCTCCACCAATAAAACTGACCGCCACGATATAACTGAAATATAGTTGAAAGTGGTGTTAAACACCATAAACCTAAACCTTTAATGTCTACAACATTCATTGGTTGATTGGTGTTTAATGCAGTATTTCAGCTATATAGTGGTGTAATGTCAACAACAAGATACATATCAAGTTAAATATAAATATACCTAATCCTGAATTTTCCTCCACTAATCCTGTTGGATTGGCTGGGGTAAAAACTGGTGCATTGTCATTAATATCCAGAGGTTTAATCTGAACTGTTGCATATCCTGTCAGTCTAGATCTTGAACCTGGCTCATCAACAGCCTCTATGTTAAACTGGTATACTTCCCTTCCATTTGGTCTATCACGGTCAAGTTTTCCAATAAGGTTTAAAACACCAGTAGTTGAATCGATAGAAAACAAGCTCTTGATTACAGCATCCTCGTCGGAGATACGATATTCCATGCCACTATCTCTAAATTTATCTGGGTCGGTAGCATTGGCCTTTAAAAAAATGTATAAAAATTAACAGCATATCTCTAAATTTATCTGGGTTGGTAGCATTGGCCTTTAAAAAAATGTATAAAAATTAACTTAACAGTACATCTCTAAATTTATCTGGGCTGGTAGCAGTGGCCTTTAAAAAAATGCATAAAAATTAACAACACATCTCTAAATTTATCTGGGTCGGTAGCATTGGCCTTTAAAAAAATGTATAAAAATCTAAAGCACATCTGTAAATTTATCTGGGTCGGTAGCATTGGCCTTAAAAACAGGTATAACAATTTAAAGCATTAATTCAGCTTTTTCAAGCTGATGTTGCTGTGTATGAAAATGCCTCCTGATTTTAGATACTTCGTACGACCACTGTTCATTGTAAAAACGTGTGACACAATAGATTGTTGAGCAGTATAACTGTATCTTAGAAATTGTAATATAAATAATTTGTTCAAGTAAAAAAATGCCGGTATTTAGAAATCTGTCTTTCGTATATAAAAAAAAAAGAGTTTAATTGCATGATTCCTTTATCCATTTTCTAACAAGGTGTCTACAAACCATGCCAATTGAGTGAGTGAGTGATTATTGGTTAAAGCAAAATGAGCAATTTTTCAGATTTATCATGGCAAGAACAAGTTACATTCAATGAAATGATGATGATGTCGACTTTGTTCTAGACCAACTTGCTAAGTTGGATATTTATAGTGCTAGCTCACTGAAACAACAGTCCCATGTCGCCCCACGCGGACACATTATTCTGATTCCAAGCCAACCAGTCTTTGCTCATACTCCTTAATGCTGTGTGCTTAGCGGAGAAGCAGCAAATACCAATTTTTTAGTTGTTGGTTTGACCCAACCGGGGCTCGAACCCATGATCTACCGCACTCGAGGCGAGCACACTAACCATTACACCACAGATGTGGTTCCATGCCAATTGAGAATAAGTCACCTGAATTTAAACCAAGGAAGAATAGTAATGACTTATAGTATAACTAACTGTGATGTCCGATTACCAAAAATATGTCACGAATGACCACACAACTGATATATTCACGAATGTGCGAAGCGCATGAGTGCGTTATCAGTGTTGTGCGGTCATGAGTAACATGTTTTTGATAATCAAACATCACAGTTAGTTATACTGTTTATTATATAGACTGTTTTGAGCCAATAAATTTGATATTTTCTTTCATCTGCATTGCATGTGTTTATTTTTTTTTATTGTGCATTAATATACAACTGTATCCTTGGCTACTCGTTGACTGAAATGTTTGTCTAATGCTTTCAATTTTGTAAATAAATAAATTCATGTGCACATATTTCGATTAGGAATGTAATTTTCATGTTGTTTACTTGTAAACTTTGTGATCATAGTATGCACTCGACCTTGAAAGACACATTTTTATTTATTGATACTTGATGTATGTTTCATTTTGATTATGTACATTTCATTTGTAACCTTGTGGGAAGAATGTTTTGTGAAAGAAGTCGGATGCATACCAATATTTGGCCGTTAACAAAACCAAAACTATTTCAAATTCGATGGATGATATAATTAGAAAACAGGTAATTTAACAATATAACGGCTAGGAAACGTAAATCGTTAAATGTGGGTCCAAACGGTTCAATCGTTAAATGTGTAATTCAAACGGATTATAACGGAAGGAAAATGGACTAAAGTTCACTCAGAATCGGAATCACTAAAGGTAGGATTCTTTTATATTTTGTTTTTGCTATTTGTAGTCCGGAATCATCACTTTGTCTTTTCTGACTAGACTGAAGATTGTTAAAATTAAAAGCTCCTCCGTAAATGTAAGTGTTCCCATAAAAAGGAGATGACATCTTAGTGTCAGAAGTCATTGAACTAGTACTTGTGGTTGACGAAAGCTGTGACAAATTTGGATTCATTTCAGAAGAAGCAATAGAACAAACACTGCTATTTGGAGTTAATTTATAGCAGATGATTTTTTGGGGGTGGTTAAAGTTTTACTGTTGGGAAGATTCTTTCTGCCGAGACCACATGTTTTTACAGCATAATTCTGCCATGTAAAGTATCAAAACTGTCAATGTTTGCGAAATTTACCTGCTTTATATTGTATCTCAATGAAATACTAGATTAAGATATCATTTTGTTTATTTTTTAAATCTTTCCTTTATCGTAAATGAAACTAACAACCTGTCAATGAAATGAAGCAAAGGGACATCACTCCATATAATATTCTAAAAAAAAAGTGCCGGCTTGAAAAATGGGAGGAAAAATAGAGAGAGTGAAAATAAAAATGGTAATTTCACTAGTGAAATTATCCTTTTTATTTAACTCGGAAATCACGGTATTTCATCGATATCTATATAATAAAAGGTTTTAATACATCACCATGTGATCACAATCAAACATGCCAATTCAAAAATTCATCCAGTTTTAATTGTTGGAATAGTTATAATCACAAAGTAAAGTTTGATGTGGATTTGGACAACGGTATAAAAAATACAAAGTGTCAGTTATGGCATGCTGGTAACACAAAGTAAAAAATGAAAACTATCTGAGTATATCTAGTTGAAATGATAATAAACCTTAACCCATATTTCATAGTTTAATTATAATGCATTTGATAAACATTTCATGTCACAATATGGCTAAAATATTGTCAAAGATGGTGCTAAACATAAAAAAAATCATTAGGGCCATTGTGGTCGTGATCGTATGGTAGTTGGATTTACAACTAACAGTGCAATCAGTGCCTTTCACCACTAATGTTGTGAGTTCGAACCACGTTCATGGCGAGGTGTACTCGAAACAACATTATGTGATAAAGTTTGTTAGTGACTGTGGTTTTCTCCGGGCATTCCCGTTTCCTACACCAATAAAACTGACTGCCAGGATATAACTGAAATATTGTTGAAAATGGCATTAAACACCATGAACCAAACCAAATAATCAAATAATCATAGCATATTTTCATGTATTCTTACCGTCAACAAATAATGAGGATTTGATGTTGAGTACTGTTCTTCTTCTCTTACATCATCGATAACATAGCTTGTCTGGCTAAATACAGGCGGGTTGTCATTCACGTCAATAATTGATATTTCAACCAGAGTAGATGCATTGAAAAGTTGATCGTCAACAATAATGGTCAGATTATATGCCTGTAAAAGAAGTTCATGAATATGTGAATGTGAATAAAATGAATATGTAAATGTGAACACCATGAATATGCAAATGTGAATAACATGAATATGTAAATGTGAATAACATGAATATGTAAATGTAAATAACTTCAACAGATGCATGCATAGTTCTTTATTTGTAAAAATTGTTTAATTGATTGATTGATTATTGGTTAACGCCCAGCAAGCAGTGCTTCAGCTATATTTAGGACAAGGACAAGTTCAATACTAAAAAAATCATATTCATATATTTTGTAACTACATAATTAACCAAATATTTTCTTCCATTTATAACCTTTATATACACAGTTGAATTTACAACTACCTGTGCAATCAGTGCATATCACCACTAAAGTTGTGAGTTCAAATCCCATTCATGGCAAAGTTTATTCGGTAAAAATCTGTGATAAAATATGTCAGTGACTTGCAATAGGTCAATGTTTTTTACTGGTACTCCAGTTTCCTCTACCGATAAAACTGACCGCCACGATATAACTGAAATATTGTTGAAAGTGGTGTTAAACACCATAACCCTACCCTCCTCCTCTTAAAAATATGAGTGGATTAAATGACATACATGTTATACTTACATGAGCTCCTTTTTCATAATCCAGATTACCAGCTACAACAATCTCACCCACCAGCTGACGTGTTTTAATAGCAAAGAATGCTGCACCTGGACTATTTGGATCTATACTATAAGTGAATGTTGCCTCTGCAAAATGACAAGAATATATTATATGATAAAATAATAAGTAGTGTAAAATAACCACTTTTCTGTATTAGAAAATGTTTCTACAGTCTATAGTCTGTGTAGCATGAACCATTTTCCCAAAATATGGAACTTATTTTTCATATGCCCATCCCTTTCAGAAAATAAATAAGCCCTCTTTCGGGTAAGAGTACTGGTTTACTGTGATTGACATAGTTATGTGCAGAAGACGATTCTCAGTAAAACGGGACCGACATACATTATATATTTAATGCCTTTCTGATCGATTTCCAGAAGTTAATAACAATAATCAGTCTGACGGCATGTTGTAAATAGATTTCATTTCAGACAGTTTCAACGGACTTGAAACTCTGTGACACAGTGTGGATTATACACACGAAATCAAAAACGATTATTATACAACATGTATATCGGGCTCCTATTGTAGTGACGTACTGTGGTAGTTAAATTTAAAAAATGGAGGCAAAAATTGGTTGAAATAGCACATGAATACATGGTATCATAGAACCTGTGGTACCACAGTGTCGAACTATACTACTATTTTACCCATGAGAAATTTGTCAGCTACATCGTGACAAGAACAAGTTACATTCTACGAGATAATGATGGTCCGCTTTATACTAGACGAGCAACCCATGGTTAAACATGTTGCTCCACTCTGACACATTAAACTTGTATTTGCTCTTACTCCTTAATACTGCATGCTTAGAGGAGAAGCAGCAAATACCAATTGTATAATCTTTGGCTTGATCCAACTGGGGCTTCAACCCACGATCTACCGCACATGAGGCGAACACACTTACTATTCCACCACTGATGCGTTTTCTTTTTGTGGTCATATAATTTTTTTTTAAATAATTATATATATGTAATGCAAAAGTTTTTTTTATATATATAGCTATAAGTTATTACACAACACCTGGTTTGTACAATGACCTAAGACGCTAAGAGAAGCCGACTTAGGGACCCCTGTTTTAGTACACCTCATTTGCCTATGGAAAATACAAATGAGTAATTGTCAACTCCCTGATTACACTTTACAAAATACAAAAATTTACTACATAATTTCATATCATTAAATACATTAACCAACTGTATTTTCCTGTTTATGTTTTATTTAACACCTAGTTTTTACTCATTTTTATTTTATTTTCCAACAACCATTTCATAAGGTATGAGGGAACTAAGTTTTCCATTTAGTCCCATCTTATTCGATTCTATATCTATAAACAAATACCATAATTTCTATTAAAACTTTTTTATAACAAATATTGCTATAGCAAAAGTTAAGAAATAAAGTATATTGTTTGCTTGTTTGATGCTGTTTAATGCCATTTTCAACAATATTTCGGTTATATCGTGGCTGTCAGTTTTATTGGTCGAGGAAACTGGAGGACACGGAGAAAATCACCAACCTGTTGCAAGTCACTAACAAACTTTATCACAAAATGTTGTACACCTCGCCCTGAACACGATTTGAACTCACAAGTGGTGATAGGCACCAATTGCATATAGGTAGTTGTAAATCAAACTACCATTTGATAAGACCCCAAATGCCGCCTAATTATTGTAGAAATTAACAAATAAAATATAGCTTATTTTCAAATTGTCTTACCATCTTCATCTTTAGCCTCAATAGTAGTTACAATAGATGATATAAAGGCATCCTCCGTTACATTGGCATAGTAAATAGTGTTTTCAAACTTCGGCTTATTGTCGTTTACGTCTGCTATCTTGACTCTTACGGTAGCAGTATCTGAAACATTTACAAAATTTCATATTTTACCATAGCAGTTTTAGTAAATTAGTATACTTCAATTCTTACATATAGGGTTATGGTGGTGGCAGTCTTTGCCCTAACCCACTTGCCCTAAGCCCGGAACCAGTAAAACTGGATGCAGACAAGTGAAAATTATTTTAAATTATTAAAGAATTTGTTTGAATAAATAGATTTTTTTTTATAAATTTGGCTTTCGAGTAAGTAGGTGAAAAAAATTAAGGCAAACACTATTTTGGTGTTTAATGACACTTTCAACAATATTTTAGCTATATCATGGTAGTAAGCTTTATTGGTGGAGGAACCCGGAGTAGCTGGAGGAAACCACAGACCTGCCGCAAGTCACTAAAAATTGTTATCACATGATGTTGTATCAAGTACACCTTGCCTTGAGCGGGATTCGAACTCATAACTTTAGCAGTGATAGGCTCCGATTGCACAAAGTTCTACCATACGTTCACAACCACGAGGACTCCTTCTTACATATAAGAGTTTTCTTTATACACTTAAAAATTACAAAAAATATGTATTTTCTTATTCTCACTTTATTCAAATTGATAGGCCTTTTGCAAATTCCAAGCCAATCCAAGGGGAGGGGGGGGGGGTTTAAACCTTGAATGTCCACCTTGTTGTTAGGAAGGTCATAGTTTTTTTTTCAGAACATTTTAAGCAATAATCAATCATCACCTTGTACCTTTTTTAATTGTTTAGCTTTACATTGTTGTGAGAAGACATGATCTACAGGAGTCTCAGAATACTTTGAGGGAATATGGTGTTTAACAAGGGCAACGCAAAGCGTGGCATTTCTCCTCGCCTAAATATTTGATGCGGTGACCTTGACCTTTGACCTATGACCTTGAAAATCAATAGGATTCCAGATTCTCTTAAGGACTAAGTATGTCCCAAGTTTGGTCAAAATCCATTGAAGGATGTTGATTCTAGAGTGTTCACAAGGATATTACGCTGTAAAAATTTGACCCGATGAACTTGACCTTTGACCTATGACCTTAAAAATCAATACATTTCCAGATCCCCTTAAGGACTAAGTATGTATCAAGTTTGGTCAAAATCCATTCAAGGATGTTGATTCTAGAGTGTTCACAAGGATGTTACGGAAGGACAGAAGGACGGACGGTAGCGTTACTATATCCCATCGCAACTTCGTTGGCGAGGGGATAAAAAAAGTTCGGTCAGACCAAAATTTGTTTTACAGGGTGGTTTCACTGACATTTTTATTACTAGGCACTAGATTCGTTTCACTCGCCAAATGAGCAATTTTTCAGCTATATCATGGCGAGAACAAGTTACAATCAATGAAATGATGATGTTCGTTTTGTACTAGACCAACACCCTTAGTTGGATTTTTTAGTGCTAGCTCACTAAAATAACAGTCAGCGAGTATACATGTCACTTAACTCTGACACATTATCCTGATTTCAAAGCCAACAAGTCTTTGCTTTTAATCCTTAAAGCTGCGTGCTTAGTGGAGAAGCAGCAAATATGAATATTTCAGTCTTTGGTTTGACCTGAACGGAGATCAAACTCACAATCTACCACACTCAAGGCAAGCATATCAACCATCACACCGCTGATCCGGTTAGGTTTCATTTCAGAAATATTCATAAAGTCTTACCACTGTTGGGCTTCCCGTTCATACTTGGTCTAGCTGACGGGAATCCATCTTCTACTTTGACTTGTAATAAGTAATAATGATTGGCTGTTGCTTCTCTGTCAAACATCGATGACGTAGAGATGACACCGGTATTGGAGTCTATAGTAAAGTTCTGTGCCATTGATCCAATCAAGGAATATGACAGCTGAAACACAAAAATCAAAACATACCATATACTGGTACTGTGGATATTCTGGTCAACTGATCTATTTATAAATTCATTACTCAAGAGACTTTATACAAAAAACAGTGGAAAACAATGCTGTTACCTTCTGTTTTATACCCAAGATTCAAATAAAATTGTTCTCTCAGGTATAGGTGACCTTTAATAGCTGATTTTGGTTATCCTCTTTAAGCCCTTTGATTTATTAAATTATTGGACTTACCAATCTTTCTATTTCGAGTGATAAGGTTATTCCAGAAACATGTCTAAATTTGATATCTACAGTTTTTTTACTATCACTGGGTTGAAACCTCTGTTGATGGACTATTAGTTCCAGAGGGAATCGTCCGCCCAGTAGTCAGTGTTTCGGCACTGACATGGTTTATTAGATATATTTATCATTGTAATTTACGGTTCCTAAATAATGTAATTATTAACAAAACTAAGATTCTCCTCCCTCAGACACTGTGGTTATTCTTTTGGGGCCCTTTGATTTTATTGCTCACAAACATTACCATATTATTAAGCTTTCCAATCTTTTGATTTTGAGTGTACCTGATAAAGGTTATTCCAGAAACATGTTATACATTATAGGATTAAACGCTTATTTTCAGTAGTGCATACATGTGTAAACGGTGCCGATGCAATCATAAAATAAAGAAACGTCCAAAGGACGTCTATGTAAAGCTTATGAATGCATCGGAACCGTTTACACATGCATGAAATCCGGAAAAGAACTGCTTAATACTTAATTCTTCCAGGTGAATCTTTTCCCTATTTTGATTATTAAACAGATTTTAAGGCTTGCTTTCAATTGGACACTATCGTAGTTTTCTGTCGGTGGCTGCCATATTTTTAGACTGGTTATACAAAAAAGTTCATCTAGTGTACCTGATAAAGGTTATTCCAGAAACATGTTATACATACTGAATTTGATATCTATGTTTTTACTACTTACCTTTTGAATCTTACCTGAGTTTTACCTTTTCAAATTTTCAGCAGTCAAGTATTTTTAATGACTGTAATTTCAATCAATAGAAGGTAACATAAAGGGCAGAATGTGGAAAAGACGACGAAAATGTAAAAAGATTCTAGCCAATGATTTGTTTGCTTGTTTGATGGTGTTTAACACCACTCTCAACAATATTTCAGTTATATCGTGGCGGTCAGTTTTATTGTCGGAGGAAACCGCAGTGCCCGGAGAAAACCACTGACTTGTCGCAAGTCACTGACAAACTTTATCACATAATGTTGTACACCTCGCCCTGATTCCATAGGTAGTTGTAAATCCAACTACAATATGATAACGACTACGACGGCCTCTGGTCAATGAGGAATAGTTGAAAATTAATAGTTAAACAATAATGTTAGACAAACTGCAGGAAAAAGAACCACTCATCTGACAAATAGATTAAGTCTATGGAAATTTACACCCAGTCTAGAGATTGGTTCCACTCTAAAAACCCTTTTCTTATTAACATATTCTGCCTAGTGATTGGTTCAACTCTAAAACTCTTTTCTTAATGACATATCCTGCCTAGCGATTGGTTCAACTCTAAAACCCTTATCTTATTAACATATATAGCTAGAGAGATTGGTTCAACTCTAAAACTCTTTTCTTATTAACATATCCTGCCTAGCGATTGGTTCAACTCTAAAACCCTTATCTTATTAACATATATAGCTAGAGTGATTGGTTCAACTCTAAAACTCTTTTCTTATTAACATATCCTGCCTAGCAATTGGTTCAACTCTTATCTTACTGACTAAAATCTTCATACCTTTTTAAACGATGGATTTATATCAGCATCAGTAGCGGCCACTATTGCGACAAATGCTGGTGGACTTTGATTTTCAAGGACAGAAGCTTCAATGTATGTTGTCAAGGGATCATCCCCAGCAAACTGTGGAATCTCGTCATTCTGATCAATAACAACAATCTTAGGAAACACATCCGTGTAAACTTCTTTAGACGTGTCCTGAATATATAAAGATAAAATGTATAAAAAATGAAAATGATTTCCTTGTAAAACTTTTTTTCCCATATATTTATATAAGGCCACCCATAAGAAATTATTAGTTTACTATTTCACGAACAATTATTAGACAAGTGGGTTGGTATGTAGGTTAGTAGACATTATATTTTTTTTATTTAAAAAATTCATATATTTTTGTAATAAAAACATGCTAAAAATAGAAACTTGAATAAAAACAAAACTTCAAATAAACCCACAATCCTTGTAATCTTATTTATATATTTGTTTGCTTAGATGGTGTATAACACCACTTTCAACAATTTTTCAGATATATCCTGGCAGTCAGTTTTATTGATGGAGGAAACAGGAGGACCCGGAACAATCCACCGACCTGTCGTAAGTCACTGACAAACTTTATCACATAATGTTGTACACCTCGCCCTGATCGAGATTCGATCTCACAACATCTGTGGTGATAGGCACTGATTCCATAGGTAGTTGTAAATACAACTACCATATGATCACGGCCAAGACAGCCTCAATTAGAGAAGTGGTTTTGTCTATAGGTTAGTAGACATAT
>MJUT01019668.1:21131-32430 GCA_002080005.1 Gigantidas platifrons | reverse complement strand
GAGTGCACCCTTTTTTGTTGTTTACAAAGTGGGGCACGAACTCACAACGCAGAGGTGATAGGCTACAGTGATTGTATAGGTAAACTAACTACCTTAACCACTCGGCCACTCAGGCCCCTTTTTTATTAACCAATCATGGTGCCAATTAAGAGCTGAATAATCACAATATATACAACATACATGATTGATTTAAGTACACATAATATGACAGCAAGGGACAGAATAAACATACACATGAAACAAACATTGTATGACATTCTAAAATAAACAATAAACAAGAAAACTGGAATATTTTTAATGTAGCAGGGGCAACTCCATTAATCATTAGTGCATCTGTTGTCTCATCGACATTTACCCCATATCTCTTTTTACTTCTATCAGAGAGGAACAGGGCCTAAATATGGAAGCGGTGTACCCTGTCTACCACTCAAGAAAAGATTGGTGTTGGACAAACTCATTTTATAGGACAATGAGTCCTGCATGCACCATTCTAAAAAGATGACAGATTTGTGACACCTACCTTGTAACTTTTTTGTTACTGTAAAAGATATTTATTTTTGACATTTTCCTTCTTTATATCATACTGCAACCATTAATAGATGTAAAGGATTGCACACATTATTGTGGGGCACATAGTACAAGTTAAGACATGGGAGACAAGTTGTGAAGTTGTACTTTCCCAAGTACATTGACAAGGTAGTAATTATTGAGATAAAACAGACGTGTCATACAGTTTGGTTACACTGGGAGGATATTTCAATATGTCTTTATTTGTTTTAAAAACATTTTCGGGTTGAGACATTGTTTAGATTGGAGAAATGGAGCGCTGGAGATGGTGTGTCGTGATAACCACCCCCCTTTTTTGTAATGTGACCAAAAGTACATTTCCGCGTGATGTCTTCAACCTCTAAAATAACCAAAGGGGACAAACAAATGTATCTGATGTGAACTGTGCCAATTACACACTTAGTGCACGCCTTCATTCAATGCTGTGCATCATTTCCTTTGCTGAGATGTACGCTATGGCGGCCGCCATTAAAAACATGGATTCAGCCTTTACCTGACCCCGATAACAACAAAAAAATCCGAGGGGTCACGAGTACCAGACTAAGAGATGACATTCTAACTTATGCATATTACACACATACAAATAAGGAAGTCAATCCGGGTACAATTCATAACTTTTAAGCAAAAATATACTGGTGTTACTTCCGTAACGCTATGTTTTTCAAATAGAAATCAAATGGAACGAGGTGCATAGCAAAGGTAAATATAACATTAATATTTTGTACTATATCTAACTAAAACCTGTAAGCTTTATAATACTCTGAAATCATTTGGTAGGGACGATACATGATTTTTTCAAAATAAGTAAAACCTAAAAAAATTATATGCATTTGAAAGCCTTTAACAAGACATTTTCAAATCTGCAATAAAACGTACAATATCATGATTATTGACAGAGAAATCTAAATTTTAAGTTTCGGACATTTTCGGATTTCAATAAAATTTTGATCCAACTTTGTCCAAGCAGAAATAAAATAAAATACAATATTATCTACATGAAATATATATTTTTTTTAATTCCAAATTTCAAATTTATACATATGAAATGTGAAAAAAGTGTCTTAACCCAGAGATCTGTCCAAATATGGGATATAACATGTGTTTTAATCATACGAAAAGGGGGGTGTGTGCATGTAAATTAGGGCCATCATGCAAAATACAATTGTGTATTGGGCAGGTAACATGCAGATTAATATATCAATTCAATGAGTCTTGTTTAGGAGTTTTATGGATACATATGGGAGTATTCGAGTATCATTTAATCTGAGTATCCTACATCTCCCTTTTTTTCCATTTAGAAAAAAAGGGGGAAGGGGGTGGTGGTTGTAGTGCATGTAGGGTCAGAGGATACTTTGACTAAAAGTATTATTGGGATATGGAATATTTGAACTCTATTGTTGTATGGGAAATTTTAATCTTTGGCAGTTTGGGATACCAGACACCTTCAGTATAATTTTTATGGCTATTTGATGTGAACATGCCATTGCCGAATGGCCGATATCGGGTCCCTCTAAATAGGGCTCAATAAACACATTTGATTGTGAAAACAATTATATATTTGAAAGTAAATTAATCCTTAAACTTGACTCTTGTCAGTCTTGAGAAAAAATAGAGTTCGTAGCACAGGCACTTGTTTCTGTAAAAAATATATACCATATACCTAATATTATAATATTAGGCCATACAAAGTTAATTTCTTGGTTCTCAGGCCCGCCCGCATGTGGAAATTCGTCGCCACATTGCCGATTTTTTTGCAAAAATAGTAAAAAAAAATATTTAAATGCGGTAGCGCTGTCCGTACGGAAAAAACAACCGCATTCGTTTTTCTCTTATATCGCGTGGTCGGTGAAACGCTTTAAAACGCATCATGCTTAAATGAGATTTAAAGCATCGTTATGACAATGTATAAATAAAAAACGTGTTTCCGTTTGACATTTAGACAAAATGTCAATCGTTTCTGTGCAAATTCGGCACAAATGTTTGCCAGTTTTACCAGGAAACATAATAGTGGGCTTCTCCGAAGCTTGTACCTTATTGGAATTGTTTACGGAGATAAAAAATGGTACATTGGAACCAGCGGATTGGACGTTTCCATAAAAATTAACCACTTGTGATGTTTCTGCCACCATCGGAAGAAATAAAATTGAAATTTTCAATAAAGTAATGAAAAGATTTATACATTGCCATATTTTTCACAAAAAAAAAGAAGAAAAAATGCCTCCCTCATCACTTTTTACAGCAGTAAAAGGATAAAAAAAAAATGCCGCCCTCCCTCATCAATTTTGACAAAAAGGGGCCTGAGAACCAAGTAATTAACTTTGCATGGCCTTAGGTATATGGTATATATTTTTTACAGAAACAAGTGCCTGTGGTTCGTAGTGACATGGGAGTTTCATGTGATGTTACCCCCTCCCTCTTTTTTTCCCTATCTTTCACCGACTACAGCTACTATATTTGTATTTCCCTTCAATTATAAATAGGTAATCACCTAATCAATGAAACACTTCAAACAGTAACTCAATAAATTGGATAAATTGAAAATTCTGATGTTGACAAACTTTTCAAAGGATTGAAGAGTTCTACAAAGGGCAACAACTCTTATATGAAAAAAGGGTGCATCATTTAAAAAAAAATTAATATCACTATGAATACAATTGTTTTTCCTCAATTTTATGGTTTTGGTTTCTAGTAAATACATAAATCTACATTAAATACACTATAAGAATCGTGTATATGACCAATTTCATATGTTAATGTCTAATTTTAATTTTCAAATCCCTTTTCAGAACCCCAAAACTTCGATGATTTTCTGGAAATGCAAATATACAGTCGTAGAAATGTCTAATGAATATTCATATCGAACTTTCGGAAAAGTATCTTTTACCATTTTCATATAAAACCCCGTAGAACGATGCCATCCGAGACCGTTTATTTTCGCGCTAAAATGGAAACAAAAAATTGATGTATCGTCGCTACATTTGGTTCCCCAATATTTCGACTTTCAGTGTACCTGATAAAGGTTAATCCGAAACGAGTTGTGCACCTACATTTTATATTTACGTTTTTATTGTAGTAGATCGTAGAGTGATGTGTGCTGACGAGTACTAGAAATACCCAGAATACAACAGTTGTATTCTATTCTATTCTATTCTATTCTGTACATTGACGCAATCACCAGACACGATAATATTGGATCCTGTAACTTCCATGGTTTGTGGCCGTTACAACTCCTTGTACAACTATCGGTAAGTAGCCCCAAAATACTACATTGGCGCTGCGACTCCTCGAACTTTTTTCGCGGGGCGCTTTCGTGTTTTTTAGAAGAAAGGGACGAGGGTGATCAGAGAGGTAGGGATGGTAACGGAAATTTATGCTGAATGATGAGCAGAATTTATTGAAATCAGATGTTATCAATAGCATTTCTGAAGTGAAATGCAATTTATTTGAGCAAGATATCTGTTACATTAATGAAGTTATGGCTATTTAAACACCTGTACCCCAAAACGTTTTTCCACATTTTTATCAAGAAAAATGTCAAATCCACAAATTAAATGGAAAAAATCATATAAAATCTAAATATCCATATTTTTTCATGCATATAGTCTTAATACATTGCTTGAACATTAGGGCCACTTTTTAGCAAGAAATCTTCACAAAAATTGCACTTATAAACATTTTTTAAATATAAAATAAATGTAAGACAACAATGGTTTTTTAAATAACTATATAATAAATAATGTATAATGACTGAAACAGTCTAATATTTCAATATTAAGCATAAAAAATGCACTTAAGTCTTTTGCCTCTCTTCCTTCTTGAATCATGAAATGGTATGTTCAATTTATAAGTAAATTAAAGTAAATTAACTGTCATTATTCAATGTAGAATTATACTGGAAAGTGAAAAATGGCAAAACACTCCATAAATGTCATGTTTATATATTATTGTACAATCTAAAACAATGTCAATAGAAAATTTCAGACAGAATTTTGGTCACAAATGATTGGAAAACTATGGTAAGTATAGTTAAATAGCTGAAAAATGTTTTTCCAAAGTGACAAATAATTTAAAACATTCTGAAATAATAAAGTGAACAGGTGAGGTGTACCGAAATTGTGTAGAATATTCCTAAAAACCTGGACAATACAAATTACCAAATAAATAAAAAAAATTAAAAAAAAAACAGAAAAAAGTAATTAGGGTTTTCATTCAACAATGATGCCCATACCATATAGCATAATATGACCTGCAATTTGTTTTTGCAGTCATACTGTATATAAAAACAGGATTAATAGGAAGTATAAATGAACCATGTTTTTCAATGTATTTTAATTCATTGATTAACAAAATCAAGTTTAGATTAGTTGTAAGTGTTAGAAAACATTATATTATAAATTTGGACAGTGATAGAATAGCTCTTATGAGGCAACTATCTCAATGCCTGGCAATTATCATCCTTTACACCAGGCCACATGTTAATGCATTCCTATTATAACTGTATTGCATGGTGTCCAAATATATGACATCTAGGTAGAGCACTGCTTTACTGATTTTATAATAAAGACTGTCTGTCATTTTGCCTTGAAGTGACCAATTCTTTATAACTTGTAACCATACCCCCCCCCCCTTTCCTCTTTGGCTGGTTTTGGATACATTTGACAATTAACATGATTTATGTATTGAAGGTGTCAATCAAACAAAACATATTTTTAAACAATCAATAAACTATAAAATTTATTTAGTGGTGTCACTCACTCACTTAACTGGCTTCATTGCATTCACTCAATGCAAATTACAATTGACTGATTGTGTCCGTGGGCGACCTCATTTTTAAACTTTCCATAAAATCAATAATTTTAGTACTAAAGTGAATGATTCAATTCAAGAAGTGCATATTTCATTACATTTGTGATATATCGTGCATATTTTGCCATAAAACATGTTCTGTCATCAATAATTTACATTCAATAAAGTCAAATATGGGCGCTGACATATTGGATTGAAAACGAGGCTAAAAATTGAGACCAACATTGACACGGAAAAACTACAATTACAGGTACAGTACGTGGAAAATATGGGGGAAAATTAGTATATTTGGTTTTAAAAATAATTTATTTACCATTAAAATCATGAAAAGAGAGCGTAATCGTCTCTACAAGAAAGTTGTCATATTTTGATCGCTTCGATTCAACTTCTTTTTCCGTTTCGGCTTCAACATGGCCAGAGAATGGTTATTACGCAAGGTTTAACTATTCATAATTATGAAAATGTCATTTCGGGTGTTTGGAAAACAATGTATTCTTCAAAAAAGCCTGTAACAGATACCCACCTGCTGTCATTTTTTTTTTCACAAATCACGAAAATTTCTTGACATTTCGTGGCATACCAAACAGGATTATCTGCCCTTACCGTTACCGTTCCTAAGAGAGGTTCTGAGAGCCATCGTTGGGTTCCATCTCAGTTTTCTGGAGGAATACTGAGCTGGGGTATCGTTAACGCTCAGGGGCACTGAGGTTAGCGATTTTTAAAGGTTTTGTGGAGGTATCCACTGGGAATTCCGTTTGTAAAACGGGAGAAGGGGAAGATTGGTCTGCTGGGGAACTCCTTGTGGGATAGGTGTACACCCCGTAGCCATCTTGGAATAAAACGTGGTCGCAACTGGTACCCGGTTAACAGTCGACCTGCCGAGCAAAGGGTTTTGAAGAAGACTTGCGTGTGATAAACTTCTTGTGGGATAGGTGTGAACCCCGCAGTCAACTTGCAGAAATTGTGATCGTGACTGGTACCATTTTACCAGTAACCGGGTTGAGTAAAGGGACGGACGGCATATTTAACAACGTGGCCGGCCGGGAAGTTTTAAAAACTTGGGAAAAAATTATAAATAACATCATTTATTACAAAACCAACACTGAAAAACAACGATTTGTTAAAATAAATAAATAAAATAAAAATAAACAAGAGAGTGGTCAGTGTAAAAATTTGGCCACTCGAAAACATACAGTTTGCATTCATATACCTAGAAAAAACAACAATCGGGTTTAAACAAGGTAGAAATGGCGAAAATAAGAATCAATGAATGTTCATATGATGAGATGTTGTCCCTCCCAGACCCAGGGCTAAGATTAAGATCGGCTAGAAGGTTGTGGATTGTGAGGGAGGAGAAGGGAAACCTGAAACCCATCGATGTGGAATACCTTTTAGGGATAACAAGCATGCACAATCTTGCAGGTCTGTTAGATTTTAGTCTGTGCAGAGTGAGAAATGGGGTAAGAAGAGGTAAGACTTATGCTTACAGGGAGGAGACTCTGGATATGGGAACAGGAAGGCACGTTTCCGGGTTAGCTCGGGGGCACCTTGCTGCTCCTCAGGGCTCCGGTCATGCCAACCTGTTATCCAAATACCGGAGTTGTCCTACAGAAAATATTTGGAAGGAAACTAGTGTCGATGGAAAGTATAGGGAAGCCAATTATGGGGAGTACTGGGGGTGCACAGCTGGTGTAGGGCAGGAAAATAAGGGGTCTAGGGATTATGGGGAGTGTAATATACTGGAGATTGACACATCTGATTCTCCGGATATCCCAAGAAGAAAGAGAAGGGAGATTAATATCAAAGCAGAGGTTGAAGTTTGTGTGGGGAGAGAAAGCTGGGACCAGAGACACTCAAGAGACATGGGAATGGGACAGGAAAGTGGGAACCCCAGAGATTACAAGGGACACAGTAATCTAATGAACAGGGAAACAGGCGGTGGCAGTGGGCAGTATGGAATTCAAGTTGAAGGGAGAAAGAGAGGAACAGAAGTGGAAAATTGGGACCAGTTTCAGAGAACAGAGATCAGGGGAGGGAGGTCAGAGTTAAAGGGGCTTATTTCAGACTCGGTCAAAACTTTGCTGATTATGAATAAGGAATTTAAGAATACCCCTGATAGAGTGTCAAGGAGCCCCACCCAAAGCAGAGGGGTAATACAGGCAGGTAACAGCTATGAGAAGGAGGCAAGCCCTAAGTTAACAAATGGTCCTTCAGTGGTAACCGAAGTGAAGGATGGAGGTTCCCTCCCAATAACAAAGATGGAAGGAAGCACCCGGAGGAGTAGCTCTCTGGAGCGGAACAGCAAGTCCTCCAGAAATGGGGAAGGTTCACATTCCGAGATGGGAAGGGAAAATAGTATGATATGTAGGGCCAAAACTTACGGGAACAGTTTCATGGAGGAGGGACAGAAAGAGAAAATGGAGGGGTCTGGCACATTTAGCACAGCAGGGAAGCAAGAACCTCTTTAATGGGGGTGTACCCCTCCGAAGGAATGTGTTGACCCACAGAAGGGAGAAAATTATGGGGACGGTTTCACAGGGAAGGGACAAGGAGAGAACATGGAGGGGGTTGCTACACTCACTGCGGCAGGCGACCAGGAACCTCTGGAAAGGGGATGGACCTCTGCGGAAGAGTGCTTTAATCAACCAAGGGGAGAAACGTACAGGGACGTTTTCACATTGATGAGACAAAGAGAAAATACAGAGGGGGTTGTCACACTCAGCACGGCAGGGGACCAAGACCCTTTGGAATGGGGGCGGACCTCTCCGGAAGAGCGGGCTAACCCATCGAAAGGAGAATGTTCAGGCTCGGAAGTGGGAGGAGCATTAATTGGGACATGCATGGGAAAAATTGATAGAGTCAGTTCCATAGGGGAAGGAGGATGTCCACAGGTGTGACTGTGCACACTGAGGGGGACATGGGATTTCCTGAGGATGGTCGGACACACTGCCGGGGTAGTGTGAGAGTGCCAAGAGGTGGTGAGAGAGGGAGCCAAATTGCTTTTTGTGACAATGGTTCACTTGGGGGCAAGGAATCCGGAGTTAAGTGTGTCGCGAGGGATGATGTTGGGTCGGGCCCTGGTAGCGGCTGTAGAGGGGAGGGTGAACAGGAGGTCGGAGACTTGACGACGATTTTTAGGGAAGGGTGTCGGGAACCCCTGAGGGGTGACCGGGTCCTTTTCCCCAGGGTAATAATGTCAGGTGGGGATATGAACCTGGCTGGGGCTAATAAACCCGTAGAGGGGCCAGACCCGGAGGACAGTTCCATCATGGAAGAGTCGGTGATCACATTCTCCGGACAACAGAGCAGGGAACCCCTGGTGGGAGATTTGGTCTCGTCGCCGGAGAGTGTGGTGTTTGGTGGGGAGAATGCGAGGGACTCCGTTGCTGTCGGGGACATGTGCCGACTTGGGGCAAATGGGGCTAGTGAAAATGTCGGGTCGGATTCGGGGATTGGTTCCGCAGCGGAGGGGATAGAGGCAGTGTTCTCTGGAGCGGGGTACGGGAGGCCCCCATTGGGGTGCTTGACCCCATCGCTGGAGAGTGTGGTGTCAGGTATGGAAGGGAGAGAGGATGCAGTTCTTGGCATGGATGTAGATCGCCTCGGGAGAGGTGGGGCCAGGGAAGGTGCGGGATCGGATCTTTCCACGGGGGAAGGGATAGGGGCCACGCTCTCCGGAACAGGGAACACCAGGCCCCGGGTGGGGTACTGGACCCAGTCAACAGAGGGTGTTGGATCGAGCGTGGGAGAGATAGAGGTCACAGTTCTTTGCAGAGATGTGTATCCTTTTGGGGGAAACTGGATTCGGGAAAATACAGGGTCTGGGGTAGAGGGCACATTACTTTGGACAGGAAACCAGACTCCCCTTATGGTGGACCGGATCCCTTCCCTTGTAAATAAGAAAGTGTACGACAGGGATGCAGGGGACGCGAGTCCTTTGGATGATCTGCACCAACTGGGGGAAACAGTAGGGTCATGTGTGGCTGATGTGGGTAATGGGGCACACCAGGAGTCTGCTGCTGAGGGATGTGACACTCTTGTTGGGAATACAGACCCGGACCCTTTAGATCTGTTAAGGGACCAGGTCCATTTGGAGGGGGAGGAAGTGAAACATGAAGATATGGAGGAGGAGCTCCCAGCGGAAAGGAAATTGACAGGGGACAGTGTGGTTATTGAGAATGGGGAAAGGTGCCAGTCACGGGAGACGCTCCCAGCCGAAAGAGGGTCAATGGGAGCTGGGGTCCCTGTGGTTGGGAGGTCTGGGTCGGTCAGTGTTACTGATGGTGTTGATCAGACCATCGTTGGGGACGTTGGGATGTCGGGATGCAGACCATCCAAGGTGTGCGGAGGAGACAACTGCAAAGGGACAGGGTCTTACTGTTGGGACCCAGGGGGTGTCTCAGCAGTGAACGAGCATTATTAAATATTGAATGTGAGCAGGTGGGCTGGGGAAGAGGGTCAACGTGGCTTTTGTATTGCACCTGTTGGTGTAGGGGGTAAGCAAGTTAATGGCTGTAGCCAGTCTTCATGTCTTGGGGGAAATGGCCCGTTGGCTCCTCTGGTTGGTCACTTGTTGACCTTTTGACCGGAGGGCTCCTCCGGCCTCCTGGTGTGTGGCTACTGCTTGGTCATTGGGACCGGAGGCAGTGTGGCACTTCCGGTTAGGATGTTGGAATGGGCTCCGGCCGGGCAGTTGGAGAGTAAAATGTGTTGACATGATATATGCAGAGAACATGTCCAAACAAAAGCATTGTTTAGTGGGTGATAAAATTCTGTAGAATG
Source organism: Gigantidas platifrons (assembly GCA_002080005.1). NCBI lineage: Eukaryota > Metazoa > Mollusca > Bivalvia > Mytilida > Modiolidae > Gigantidas > Gigantidas platifrons. The sequence goes on along the minus strand of MJUT01019668.1, from coordinate 22,275 downwards.
TAAGCTCGGGTGTAATTATCAAGTGTATTATAGAAGCATGAGTCCAGGTGTGTGCTGGACTACTTCTGGGAGCACACACCACGGGGAAAATACTGTATTACCTGATCAGGGGTTATAACAAATACATCTGAGCAGCTTTGCTTTTGAGACTGTTCAGTAATATCAATGCAAGGGCTGAGAGAAGGTTCAGGTGAGGAATTCAGTTTGGGGACTCACAGTGGAGAAACGCTAAAGGGGGTTCTTGGGCACCAATATTTAATTGTGGCTGGTTAGAATGGCAAAGCAACTGTCTGTGCTTTGTATGTGCCGGGTACAGCGTCATCTGGTGTGTAGCATACAGAATTTACTAGCCCCATGCCTCCTAGAAGGGCTGTCTCGGTGATAGCTGAAGCGATAGGTCTTGTGGAGGCATCACCAGCCTCTTGTGAGCCCTAAGTTGGTCTTTGGATTTATCATTATATCCCGGACAACCACTTGTTTTGGTATTTCTGGTCATGACCATACTCTACTGGTCAGCATCTTGTCCTTTTAACCCATCCTAGAGTGACCCTTGGTATCCTGATTAACACTAGTTTTGGAGGATTTCCCAGTTTAGCTGCAGTCCAGGGTCCTTTAAGATAAAACGGGGAGGAGTGTAGTAGATCGTAGAGTGATGTGTGCTGACGAGTACTAGAAATACCCAGAATACAACCTTTTATCACCAGACAGATGATAATATTGGGATGCTGTAACTTCCATGGTTTGTGGCCGTTACAACTCCTTGTACAACTATCGGCAAGTAGTGCCAAAATACTATATTATTATACTTCTTACACCAACATTTGTACAAGTTCAAATACAGCACAGATATTTACATGGACAGCAATCATTTTATTTTCTTGATTCTCTAAAAATCATTTTTAATTCTTTGACTTGTCACAGGGGGGGGGGGTCTCAACAAGGCAATTGTCCCCAACACTTTCTCTTTTATTAGCATAAGGGGAAACGATGTGTTTGTTGTGAATATCAATAATATGAGTAGGCATGGCCTATAGAGAGAACTTTAGTATTTGAAATTAAGTGATACTATAAATACCTTTATTAATAAGGTAGAGCAACGGTAAGAAGTAATAATAACAGTATATCACGCGGACGCAGAAGAGGG
>MJUT01019668.1:0-10545 GCA_002080005.1 Gigantidas platifrons | reverse complement strand
ACTCTACATGTGCACCTGGTCGCAAAAATCCTGCTTTTAAAGAAGTTTATGTAGTTAAGCTATTTTTTCTGTATAAACCCTTTATCACATTCATCACATTTACAAGGTTTTATCACCATAACATGTATGTATTCTTATGTGTGTCTGTAAACCATTTTTCTGTATAAACCCATTACCACATTCATCACATTTACAAGGTTTTATCACCAGTATATATTCTTATGTGTAAGCCATTGTTCTGTATAAATCCTTTACCACTAAGTTCAAAAGAAGTCTGAATCCAATGTGAGCACCAGATCAGTATGTATACTTGTATGTTTCTGTAAATTCCATCTCAGACTAAATTATACAATTTCACAATAAATAACACAGTTAAATTTCTGATTATAATTCAAAGCTTTGTTTAACATGTTTAACAGAGTAAAAATTTCAAATTATGGAATATTTGATATTCATCAACAACAGATTTAAAATTTGAATTGAAAGTAAAACCTCGATCCACCAGAAAAAATAATATCTGGTGGATCAAGCAGTCTGTCAATATCATCATTAGAGATGATGTATTCCTCTTCATTAAGTGTGTAATCACAACTTGATTTAGGTCTTTTTTGGTAGTAATTAATGTTGAAGAAGTTCTCATCTTTAGGCCTGGTGACCTGCAAAAAAACAAAGCATTCTATAATCTTAGCTGCTTTTTAGTATCAGATATTTATTGGTATATGAGTAGTTCAGCAATGGCGATGCAATGTACATGTATGTAGAAAAACATATTCCAAGCTTTTATTTACCTACTAAAATCTTTAAGACTCCAATAATCATGTTAAAATGTGTATTTAATTGTGTTTGTTGTGTGGGAGATAGTATGATTTATCTAAAATTAAGAAATTTATAAAACTAAGGAGTATCTCCTTCGTGCAAAGCTCTGTCCTTAGATGATTTTGGCAATACTTTTTAGGCCCATTAGATTAATTGTTCTCTGTCAGCCCTTAAATACCTTTGGTTTTTGGTCTTCCAAATATTTTGATTTTATCTGCACTGATGAGACATAAATTGTCGAAATGGCCATATGCAGAACTTAAATTAACTGCAATATCGGTACTTTGTTATTTCCATCTATCTACTACTGGTAGTAAAATTCTGTATTTTAATTGAAGCAAAATGAAGTGTGAGGAACCTACAGTTGAAAATTTGTCATGCATAAAAAATACAAATCTGAACAGAAGTGAAATAAAACATCATAAACTCAACTAATATGAACAAATAAAACATCATCAACAACTATGAACAGTTACTTACGACTGCTGGTATTTGATTTGACCCATGCTTTACAAGTATACAATCTCCAGTAGATAACCTACCAAATTGTGTCGTAAAGAAAATATTAAGAAGTTTTCGAAGAATAATTTGTTTTGTTAATAGTATCATACATTTTCATGCTAGTCTGATACAATGTATTAAGCTGAAAATAAATTGTTTGGATAAATTCATTCACACTTCAGGATTATTATGGGAATGTCAGTTTACTATTAAAATGTCTGAAACTGGTATCTGAAACCAAGATTAACAAATTTACTTAGGATTTCCAATCTCTCAATTCTTTTCCCTTAGAAACAAATATTAAAAATGTTTAAACTGTCTTCCAAACAATTTTTTTTTAGAAATGTGCTATAACTCATTAACTTAGCTATAGCTAGTAGTGTTTTCTCTATCTAGACTTAACGTTAAACATGAGGCTAGAGTCCCTTTTCAAAGCAAAAACTGCTCATAGTTGAAGTACAAAAGCTTTTCAATACACATCTTTCATAATTCTATGAACATCATAATAAATTAATATCATTAAAAGTTACTCTATATTTACAGTTACACACAGTTAAAAACCCAACCTAGTTTTACTGGTTGTAAAACATGCTGCTGATCACCATCTGCTTGCTGCTGATCATGTCTCTTTTGGTCATCTGAAATTAAATTTTCCAAAAAATTTGATAAGGCTGAAAATATAAAACTGAACTTTACTTGCATTGTGGTTTTAAAATTACTTTACATATCTTGGGAGGTTTGGCTAGCCGTAAAACCTGGTTTAACCCACCATTTCATTTTGAAATGCCTGTACCAAGTCAGGACCATAATGGTTTATTTCAATTTTCAGTTTTTGTGTTCATTTTTTTCCCTCTGTGCTCTGTTGTTTTTGTGTACCCCTCCTTTTTGTCGTTTTCGTGTGTGTTATCTCCATTTTGCCTTGTCTTTGGATTCTATCGTTTTTTGAATAATCCCTTTACCTTGTTCCTTCGGTATTCTGTTGCCGATATTTCTTACTATTTTTATTCTGGTCTGAATTAACATGTCAATATTTTAATGTTACTGTTGATTGTTTTCTATTTATTTAATTTTCTATTGTTCTTTCTTTGTCTGAATCATTCTCTATTATGTCTGTGAAATGGGCTTTGGCTCTTATCGATCGGTTTCTCATTGCTTTTTATCAACACCTTCTTGGTTTTACTTACCTTGGTTACCATTTCTCTGGGTTGTCTCTCTAATTTTCAAATTGTGTATTTTCCAATTTCCTATTATTGATGAATATTCACAATTTTCTGATTCTGTAGTACTAATACAACTTTGACAGAAACAGCTTCGTTCTCTCGCTGTTACAATGTAAGGATGTATGCATCTAAATGAATGTAAGCTCCTACTCTGTTGTAAGGTTTTCACCCTGTAATTTCTGGTCTATTTCTCTCTATATCCCCTTTCTTAATAAACAGAATTCGCTTTGAATGGATATGATTTTGATCAGTTTCATTGTCACTCTGAAGTGTAAGTTTCTCTTTGGCATTTGAGACTACAATTGATCGGGTAGCAACGTTCGATGAGATGTTCCTTTTAATTACACCAGCTTCTCCATCGCATGGCCCCTTACCATGCCTGGAGCCAAAAAAATGTGTCTCTGTTACATGACCAAAATTTTCCTGGCTCATACTCATGTCTACGAAGCTATACTTTGATTTATACTGAGTTGGTGCACCGTCTGAAAATTGTATTTGTTTTTCAATTTCTAGACCTACTTCTTGTATCAAGTATTCTATGGTTTTTGCAATACAATGCTGCACACAAAGGTAGTCATGATTATGGTCTTCCCGAGATGAAAACAATAGATTCTCGAACTATCTGATTACAATTACCAGCTGCCTTACATTTATAGTATGTTACAATAGGATGCATTGTAACTTGTTCATATGTCCAATGCACTGATTGAGCTTCGTCTTGGTGCCTACAACAATAGTTTTCTGCGAAGTCGAGACACATGAGAACCCACTTTGCTGGAATTGTTGTTTTCAGATTTTCAAATTCTTTAGCTTGCCATTGTGCATTAAATAAATGCTTAGAGAATGGTGCAAGTTCTATTCTCATCTGATCTAAGAATTCAGTAACAGTTCCATCTATTTTCTTTAGTTCCATAAACTTTTTTGAGACTGTTCTAGTTTCAACCTGTATTTCCTTTTCACCTAATTGCCACCTTTTCCAACTAATTTGTGAATTGGAGAAGTCTCTTTCCAGTACAGTCACTTTCTCATCAAATTTTTGCAAACCACACTCTTCAAATTTTCTGTCAATACAGTCTTACCTATAGAAGCCCAATTGATCTTTCGGACAAAGTGTTAACCTTGAACTTTCATATCTGTCAGTTGCTACACTTTCTATTTCCTTCATTGAGCAGAATGATTTGAGAGCCTGAATCTTAAAATCAATGTTGATACAATATTCACACAAACATTGAAGAATTTTTTGCTTAGCCATTGGTAATACATTCTTTGGCCTGATGTTGACAAATTTGCTGTATGATAGTTTTGTTTGAGGATTTTCCGCTTTGAAGTTTTCATAGGTATGCCTCAAGCTTCCTTCAAGTGCCATTTTTACTTTCAAATCCTTCTTGACTGCACTTGTGTTTGGAAGTTCTCTTGATACATATGATATCTCATAAAACTCTTGAACTTTCTGTACTGTTTCCTCTGGTATAGCATCTTTTCTTTGTTTTCTCCTTTCATTTACAATATCCTCACCACTTTTAAAACTTCTTAATAATTGTAGTACTGAGACTCATAAACTCACAAAAGTTTTTGGTCAACTTTCCTTTAGCTAATACTGCTTGGTGTAAAAGTCTTCTGTTTGCATTGTCTTTTGCTGATCTTTTCTGCTTTAATTTTCTCAGTGTGTCTTTAAATGTAGAGCAGGAATCTTCTAGCAAATCAAGTTTTCTCTTGGCAGATGGGGAACTAATACATCTGCGTTTTAATGCTGCTTTTTTTCTAGGTGTACTTTCCTGTATCAAAGAAGAAACCACATCTGCAAATTTTTCTGGACATTTAGGGAGGACTTTAAAACTTCTTGATACTGCTTTCCTTTTGGCAACATCTGTACTGTAACTACAGCTTGGTTTAGGAGAACCATCTGCTTGAGGCATACTTAGTGTTGATGTGTTATCAGCTTTCTTCTTTGATGCCTTCTTCTTGCAGTGATTGGGATTACCACGCACCCCGCGCCATAGTCGCATTACCTGACGAAATGGCACATTTCCACATAAAAACTCTGCGTCATACGCGCGCATTCGTTTTCTGATGAAGTCAGACGTACATACAGCCGAACTGTTCTGTCAAGACTGCACGGACATAGTCCCATTGAAAAAAAATTAAATCCCAATCACTGTATCTAATTCATAATTTAGTTTTTATTTCAAAATGATCTGTGAAAGTTCAACTGCAAATCAACATCGATATCTGGTACCTTGTGTACATACAATTTTATACCTTTACATACGGAATTCAGGCTTAAATAAATCGTAAACCAGTTTCAAAAACTGATATATCTGATAACCGCAAAGTACAACAATGAGCAACAACGGACTTATAACACTTTCCCGGCGGGAAGTATCGGATACCGATCAGCATGTCACTTTCCCGTGGTTTTTTTTACTTTCTCCGGGAAACGTGAAATGGGAATTTGCATGCATTGCACAGCGTTTATCATGCATATCAGATGGATTTTTTTGTCCAGATCAAGGTTTAAGCCAAGAATTTAAAAAAAGTGTTAAGTTCAAGCTCATATGTCCTTCATCCTATTTATTCAAACAGAAGGGTGTGAGTTGTCAGATAGTTTATATATCTCCTCCACCCATGTATTAAAGTTTGTTAAATGTTTTTATTCTACATTATTTTTCACACTGGATTTTGGCACATAGTTCTGTCATTATGGCCCATTCATATCAAAAATGTCCCATTGACAAGGAAGGGAAGGGGGACATAGTCCCATTGAATTTTTTTTAATCCCAATCACTGTTCTTGTCAGCATATATTTGTCGTCTTCGCTCATTTATTCGTCTCCTCTTCTGTGTAGTCATTTCCATTCTCTGTAATGCTTTGTTTTTTCTCCATGTCTCTCTTTGCCGTTCGGTGGCTCTTCTTGTCTTTGGAACCTTCTTGTTAGCATTGTTGTCACCTCCTAGAAGTTTTTTACGTCCTCTGTATTTTTTCATTCTGAGTCTTGTTTTCTCATTGTACTTTTTGTTCTGCTCTTCTGTAAGTGTGGTTCTGTAAGCCTTAACTCTTAGTGTTTCATATTTTCTATTTTCTCTTCATATTGTGACTGATCTTGCTTCAATCTGTCCCTCCAAGCTTTTTGTGCATGCCTGTTTCTTTCTCTGGGTGATATCTTATTGGATTCTTCTTTATTACTGTTTTCTTGTTTTGTCCCTACAATAAAGATGAGTTATTATACTTTCTTTCAAAATATTTCCATGCTTATTGATAGAATTCACCGTTTCAGAATCTAATACATTGTGGGTAATGTTTTCAAGTGTACACCAAAATGTTCAGATTGGTTAAAAACGAAAATAATGTAACGTCATTTGTCAAATATCGATTGTTCGTACACCACGATCCAACGTCAATCACTGTACCCATAAATCCCTAGTTTCTGAAATGGCGAATTGTTTTTGGAGTACATACATGTACATGTATCAAATTGAAAGGGTAAAACTTGCTCTCTATGGGTGTACAAGTGTGACATGCATAGAGTGATTTTTATGCTATTTTATGAGTAATTATGTTGATTTTGTCGACATTTTTCAGCACAAAGCATACAGTGATGTCACCAGTTTCTGCATAAAATTTGTTTTAATAATTTGATGCGACTGACATGAAACAAAACAAAGGTGTCTTTTGATATGAACATAATAATTTTCTAAACAAATCATAAAATGAAATGAAATCTAAAATATTATGCTCGTTATATTGACAAACAAACAAATGACTGAGCTTATTTGCCAATCCATGACAATTAATACTAATTTACATGCACTACATGTTCAGAACTTGAGACACCATAAAATTTTGTCTCTTGTTATGAACATAATATCCTGTATTTAAATGATTAAATGTAGGCCTACATGGCAATGATCACAAATCAATAATTTCATCTAGCTTTCATTACTGAATTGTGCAAATCATGGTATCCCTGTAGTAGTTTCTACTGAGCCTGGATATTTTTTTGTTTATGTTCGTAACCAAGGATGCAATGATATTGTAGTGGTTATTAAGCAAGTGGTGTCTTGTTATGAACATAATTGACATTGTCATTCCATTTGATACACATAGCATGAAGGAAAGTTGTATATTGGAAATTGTTTGAAACATTTCACTAGTGTGTTAAAACTTACAAATATATTTCAAATAAAAACACAGTTGTTTTTCATCATGTTCATAACTTAGGGCAACAATTTTAAACGTGTATGCAAGTAAAATTTGGTAGCTCCTGTGACGAACATAAGAGTTTCATGTTTCACTATTTTATCCATTTTATATAAGAAAATTACTGAGATGTACTTTTTTCTTTCGCAACCTAAAACATTAAAAAAATAATAATATCATTGCAAAATAAATTTACAGACCGCAGAACAATATTTCTATTTTGTTCGTATCATGAGACACGGTAAACACTAAAAGAGCAACGCAACTCGAAGTGCAGTTTCTCACAATTAGTGTACTGAAATTTCGTTTTTTCTCTGTAATCGTTCATTAAATTGTCATATCTACTTAATAATTCTGCGAAAAGACACCCATGTTCATTAGAATTTAAGAGAAACAACCAGTAAAGCTATTACTTACCTGTACCTGACGTTCGTAATGATGTCTGCAGGCCCGAGACACGATGGTCGTCGACATCTTATCACACACAAAAGCGACATCTATTATGCAAATTACGCTATTTTTAAATAAACACGTAGAAGGACGATTTCCAGAATAATGCATTTTTATCGGAACGAATTCAGTGTGTACAGACCGCATCGCTTCACGTTCGTAACGAACTGGACACAAAGTTTTATCCTGACCTTAAAGCATAAAAATTTAAGAATTCGTGTCAATAACCTGCATTATGTTTATTACTTCGTTTCGAAAACATAATCTGTGATGAGACAAAACAATAATAACGCGAATAGAAAATACATTTCTCTTTCTGGTAGGATAACCGTTTAACCCTTAAAAAGGACACCACGTGATATGAACATAATTCCATTTTTTGACACCATTTTGTGACTACAACTTCAATTCTGCAATCCAACCATAGATACTGATGATTTTCCACACTAATAAACTTTAAAATAAAAATAAAAAACTAGAGGCTCAGGTGAGCCTATATCGCTCACCTGACATAAATAAGTCCTCTTAAGAATGTCTGCATGCTGAATACATCTAAGTTACTATTCAAATCCCATGTTAAAACTATGTCTACTCATGGCAGCCATCTTGGATGGAGGTCGTGGTCTGACCGGTCATAATTTTGAAAGTATAATACCCAAGGACCATCCTTACCATGTTTGCTTTAAATTGACTGACTGGTTTCAGAGGAGAAAACTTTTAAACATATTTTCCATAGGGTCCTATGTTAAAACTAAGTCGAGTCATGGTGGCCATCTTGAATTTCCGATCAGCAAATGATTCATAAGTTTAGTACAGGACCACCCAATGATCATTCCTGCAAAGTCACAATTCAATTGGATTAGTGGTTTCTAACAAGAAGATTTTTAAAATTCCGAAAAATAAGCACACAGTATGGGCCCTGGCAGCCATGTTGGATTTCTGATCAGCGCCTAGAACAAATATCTTGTATATGACCATCCAATGAACATTTCTACCAAGTTTGGTTCAAATCTGTTTTGTGGTTTGAGAAAAAAAGATGAAAATGTGAAATTCCCATAGGGTCCAATGTTAAACTAAGTCGAGTCATGGCGGCCATCTTGAATTTCCGATCGGCAAACGATTCACAAGTTTAGTACAGGACCACCCAATGATTATGCCTGCAAAGTCACAATTCAATTGGCTTGGTGGTTTCTAACAAGAAGATTTTTAAAATTTCGACCAATCAGAACACAGTATGGGCCCTGGCAGCCATGTTGGATTTCCGATCAGCGCCAAAAACAAAAGTCTTGTATATGACTATCCAATGAGCATTTCTACCAAGTTTGGTTCAAATCTGTTTTGTGGTTTCAGAAAAAAAAAAGATGAAAATGTGAAATTCCCATAGGGTCCAATGTTAAACTATTAAGTCGAGTCATGGTGGCCATCTTGAATTTCCGATCAGCAAACGATTCATAGGTTTAGTACAGGACCACCCAATGATCATTCCTGCAAAGTCACAATTCAATTGGCTTGGTGGTTTCTAACAAGAAGACTTTTAAAATTTCGACCAATCAGAACACAGTATGGGCCCTGGCAGCCATGTTGGATTTGAGATCGGTAAACGATTCACAAGTTTAGTACAGGACCACCCAATGATCATTCCTGCAAAGTCACAATTCAATTGGTTTAGTGGTTTCTGACAAGAAGATTTTTAAAATTTCAGCCAATCAGAACACGTTATTGGCCCTGGAAGCCATGTTGAATTTCCAATCTACACCAAAAACACAAATCCAGTAGAGGACCATCCAATGAACATATATGGCAAGTTTGGTTGAAATCTGTTCAGCGGTTTCAGAGAAGAAGAGTTAAATGTGATAAGCTAACGGACGGACGGACGACGGACGCTTACCCATGACAAAAGCTCACATGGCCTATGGCCAGGTGAGCTCAAAATATTGCAACAAGAAGCCATAAATATAGTAAATCATTTATAACTTACCTGGAAAAAATGTCACATCTTTCAATAAAAAAAATGATGATAATTACCTGTTCAAAAACTTCAATTTTTGCTGTAGGTGTTAAAAAACCTTCAGATTGTTTTGTGAATTGCACATGTGTATAGACATCATAAAAAACAAACACAGATTATAATATCGTACATATTTATTAATAAATTTAACAAAAAATGACCCTGCTGTCATTTTTCACAGTACTGAAGAACTAGTTAAATAGTATTATCACTAGTACATTGATTCTGTTCATAACTTACATATACAAGGTTGAAACGTCTAAACGTTAGAGAATACCGAAGGGGCAATCAAAAATGGGCAATCCAGAAGGAAATAGCACCATAGACAAACAAAACAAAAACACCACACAATATGTGTTGGACACCACTATATGCAAACAAACACAGATAACGTAAATAAGACACAGGCCCTGTTACAAGCAACTGGAGGTCAAGACGAACAGAACATTGTTGAAATAATTTATCAGTCTTGCTATCCAATGAGATGACTTTTACTAGTTCTAAATAATAACGTTGTTGTTAGTAGAATTCTGGTTGTTCAATCTTTAGATGACTTTTCCTAGTTCTAAATAATAACGTTGTTGTTAGTAGAATTCTGGTTGCTCAATCTTTAGATGACTTTTCCTAGTTCTAAATAATAACGTTATTGTTAGTGGAATTCTGGTTACTCAATCTTTAGATGACTTTTCCCAGATCTAAATAATAACGTTGTTGTTAGTAGAATTCTGGTTACTCAATCTTTAGTTTATGTGTAGTGTATTGTAGATCATTATTTGTACTTTTGTCCTTTTTCTTTTGCCCATTGTATAAGCCATCCTTTATTGTTATACGACTTCTAATTACCCATTTGGTATCTTTTCTTTTTTCGCATCACATTATTTAATGCCAGTCATTATTGAAATATTGTAGTATTTGCATTTTGGTGAAAACTCTATGCATTTATTTTTCGATGACCTATTATTTTTACCCTAGATAAAATCGAAGAAGCAATATAATCAAGAGCGGACAAACTGGTGGCACAAGCAACATTGGATACAAGACACAGCACAAAAACCAATAAAACAAACAAACACACAACACAAAAAACTCAAAAGACAACTTCAATATCATTAAAATGGAAAAGATTCACCACCATTTGAGAATTGGATATTTCGCAATGTTCGTGATGACGTTCACAAAACACTATGCAAATAGCACAATGTAAAGCAATATGACCCCACTACAACGAGGGTGAATTAGATGCACGGAAAGATTAAGCATATATACTATGGAATACAAAATATATGATCAAAACATTTTATTTTTATTTTAAAAAAATAATAGAAAGACTCACTTATGGCATATGAATCATAT
>MJUT01019656.1:68313-86420 GCA_002080005.1 Gigantidas platifrons | reverse complement strand
CCTGTCCTGTCTTCAGACACAACAATGACCACAACAGAAGGTGGTAGAAATCCAGGTCCTGTCTTCAGACACAACAATGACCACAACAGAAGGTGTTAGAAATCCAGGTCCTGTCTTCAGACACAACAATGACCACAACAGAAGGTGTTAGAAATCCAGGTCCTGTCTTCAGACACAACAATGACCACAACAGAAGGTGTTAGAAATCCAGGTCCTGTCTTCAGACACAACAATGACCACAACAGAAGGTGTTAGAAATCCAGGTCCTGTCTTCAGACACAACAATGACCACAACAGAAGGTGTTAGAAATCCAGGTCCTGTCTTCAGACACAACAATGACCACAACAGAAGGTGTTAGAAATCCAGGTCCTGTCCTCAGACACAAAAATGACCACAATAGAAGGTGTTAGAAATCCAGGTCCTGTCTTCAGATACAACAATGACCACAACAGAAGGTGTTAGAAATCCAGGTCCTGTTTTCAGACACAAGAATGAACACAACAGAAGGTGTTAGAAATCCAGGTCCTGTCTTCAGACACAACAATGTGGCGGGACTAATCAAAGGGATACAAACAATGTTAAACGATATTATAAATGTAAAAAGAACAAAACATATTACACCTGATAATTGAAAGGCATTGTATATATATTAATACATGACCTTTTCCATATCAGCTCGAGACGCAGTCGATGGTTTATATCGGTCGAAGGATGATAGCAAAGGTCATGTCGTATACCTCCGACAAATTGTTTTATGAAGCAAATAAAAAATGAAATAATTAAATGACTGGGGATCGTGACGAGGGTATTTACCTTACCGCGATACTGGTCACCTCCACCAATGCTTGTTTAAGCGATTAGTATTTATGTAACTAGAATAAAAACGTACTTTAAACAAATTACGTTGGATTTCATATTTTTCAAGAAATGTGGTCCTTTATAATTTATCTGCCGTGGAATGTGATTAGTAACATTTAATTTTCGTGAACCGTGATGAGACCTCTTAATTATATATAATTACATTAATTCTGTTTTTCACTGAAATGTTACAATATGATTGGTTATGAAGTGGTCACATGATTATAAAAGAGATGTTTCACATCCCAATGAAACTCAAACCCGAACTTGCACGTGCCTCCATGACGACGTCAGATGTAAACAATCAATGGCGTAGTAATTTCCAACAGCAAATAATCTAGTACAAATAAAATTCACAACGAAAAACTCAACTATATTAAATTTTGGTGTGATTTAAATATAATTATAAGAATTGAATGCATTCTTTTGAAGTTTCATTGAGGTATGAAAGCGTTGATCGAAGCACATTTTCAACATGAAGCGCTACCGCATTCAATTCTTAAATAATTCCCACTCATCTTTATGTGTCAGTTAATGTTCATAAGCAACTTGCACGAGACGCACAATTATGGATATTTTGCACGAGTCGTCTCTAATATCTGTTATCAGAATGGGGTGAAATTATGGATAGTTTACTTCCGGTCGTTACACATGCAAAAACTATCATATCAATGCTAAGGATATGATATTTATGATAACCGGGCTGATATGGAAAAGGTCATGTATTAATCTCAATATATTCGCAAAAAATAATGCATCGCCGAATACTTTTCCTCTTAATTGGTGTTTTGCGTGTTCCATATGTTATACAATATTGTATTTTTTGGTGGTTGCGCGAACGGACTTGTCTCAGTACATCTCGCTAAGAACAGGACCTAAAACGGCACTTCTACTTTAGGCGAGTACATTTTTAGTATCGAAATGTGAAAAGACTCTTAGATCTATTTTTTTTTTTCATTATTAATTTATTTAATGCTTTATTTATTTATAGAGGATTGCAAACAGCCCGAAGCTACAAAGTTGGTCTCCTTATTAATTTAGCTCACCTGGACGAAATGTGAGGTTTTGCCATCACTTGGCGTCCGTCGTCTGTTAACTTTTCACCTCTGAAACCGCTTGGTCAAATGAACCGAAACTTAGTAGGGAGCAGCTATAAAAATTGTTCATGTCGTCCCGATCTGTTAACAAACATGGCTGCCATAGGCAAATCTTGTTTCTGATTGGCTGAAATTAAACAAAATATTCTACTCTGAAACTAGGAGGTCCAATGAATTGTTACTTTGTAGGAATGATGTATGGGAGATCATGTACAAAATTTCAATATTTCGTGCCAATCATCCAATATGGCTACCATAGGCAGTTCTTGTTCGTGATTGGGCAATTAAGAAAAATCTCGAAAACCTTTTGGCCTAATTTATTGAAATTTGGTAGTCAGCACCTATGGAATGTTCTGTATAAAAAAGGTACAAACAAAATGACAGGTGAGCGATACAGGTACAGTCCACTGAGCCTTTAGTTAAATTATAAATACAGTAACATATTTTATAAGTTCCCCCAAAATTGTCCGCTTTTTAATATTTGGATTTTAGGGTCCTAATGGTCATGTGTAATAAAGGTAGTTGTTATGAAATTTCAAGGTATGCTATTCATAGAGCTTACAAAATATACGTATTTGATTAACAAGAGGGAACAAACTGATAAGAATTACCTTTCGTAATAATCTTTGACAATTTATTCGATCACTTCTGTAGTAACGTAAGAATTAAGACTACATGTAATTAAAATCAATGAAGGGTCACGTCAGAGGTTGTGATTTATTTTATTTATAGTGTAAAAATTTATCAAAGATAGAATTTTTGCTAAAATGTATAATACCTGAATTAAGAGGTCACCTTTGGGACCAAGAAAAAATGACATTATAAGACAGGTGACCTCGTAAAAAAGGTATAAATTCATATGACATTTTCTATCGCAGGACAAGGAAAGATGACATTTTGATACATGTAACAGCTTAATAGATGTGTCCTCATGGGCATTTAGCAGGTTTTATTTTATATAGTAAAATAAAAAAACAAATATAAATCCCGCACCGCCAGGACAATTCTAAAATGCAAACAAAAGGTTATCTATCATTCAACGAATATTTTATACTGTATGTACAATAATTTGTTGACGAGTTTCATTATCAAAATTATATCACGAATGAGCAAATAACACAGTAACTCACGACTGAGCGCAGAGCATGAGTAAATTACACCGGTATTTGGCCATGGATGACATACATTTGGCAATGAAATTCTTCATTTAGATATAGTATTTATTATATAGACAAAAGTGAAGTCAAGACGCTGGTAAACTACTGTAAATTATGGTGTTCATGGCTCGTTTCTGGATTGACCTGTATTAAGTAGGGTCATGGTCAAAATATTGGATAGTCAGATTAAGTAAAAGTCTTCGGGTGGATAAAACCAAAGGACCTAAAAAGGATAACCAAACCAAGATTAGATATGTACAGCTACGTTTGTGGGAGAAGAACATTAGTTTTAAAATACTAACATTATTGAGTGATTGCCAATTTCAATAATTCATATATTTTATATAAATCGGTGAGGAGAATAAAATAACATGGTACTATCAGTATGCGTATTGTAAAATGTGATGTTTATAATGCTGTCTGTAACTATACTGTTTATTTAAAGTTCATTCATTCAGTCAGTATTGACATTTTCTTTTGAAAGGGAGATAATTGTATATGATATTACTGCCAATATGTAAACTTTCTTAACAAGGTACAGCCGACATTAGCCAAGTTGATCCACAATGTATTTATACGTATTACTGGCTTAGGGTACTTTCTATGAAATGACCCCTCGGCTAGTTTATGTTGAAGGTCTGGGATATACCTACCTATGATACTACTGTCAATGGGTGGATTTATCTAAAAGATGCTGTCGACATTATCCCACATTTCTTCTGACATTCAGTATTTTGCTGTATCTAATATGGTTTATTTTTTTGTCTGACAGTGTAGGGATCCATATTTTATTTTAGATACTACTTTATACATCCTTTTGACTGGTTCCTAGACTTATAAAAGTCTTGTGCGATGTACAAAATTGCTAACTGTTTTCCCATTACTAATTACTAAAGGACAAAAATACGGCCATAGAAGAAGACACCATCATAATATATCTTAAAAATTTTCAATTTTACCTCAATGTTTCCTCAATACTTGCATTAAATGTATGTTTTTAAAATTCCTAGCTCAGACCCTCGATCGTATCTATTTTTTAATGTAAGGTATCACTTTGTGGGCTGGGTTAGCGTTATTGTCCGACGGTAATGTTAGCTGTCTTAACACAGGTTGTGTCGTAGATGACTACGGATATGTTCCGTTTTATGTAAGCAAACCCCGTCTTGTGCTCGTTCATCAACGAATAAGATTAATCACTAGATCTTTAACATGAGTTACACAAAGGGCGCCAATAGAGAAGCAGAAAGTGCTAATACTTCCAGAGCACGTTGTTCGGTCCATATATTTAGTTTGTTTTTATGTTATTCACTTTGTCCAATTACATTTGTTTTATTTTCGTGTTATGATGTGTGATAAGAATTGCACTATGCAACATAGACACTATTTTCTTCTTTATTTCCTTCTCTTTTGTAGCGGGGTTCCCCTTTTTATTTGTTATCAGTATTTATTTATGTGTACTGGTGTCCAACACGCTTTTAATATTAGATGATGTTCATGTCGTTAAACAGAGACGTGACAATTTACCACTTATGGTGCAGGAACCGTTTACCCTTTCGGAGCACTTTAGGCTTAGGGTTTGCGCTACGCAATCTTTCGCTTTATGTGTTGTGTTGTGCGTTATGGACTATTGTTCGCCTGTTTGTCAGTTGTCTTTTGGTCGTTATATTGCCTGTACATCGTCGATATATAGCTTCTGATTACCCTTTTTGTACGTCATATTTACTTCTGTTTTGTGGAGTTAATCAGATGTTGATTGAGACTGAAAAATTCTAAAGATCTGTTAGAGTACAAACAATCAAGGTCCATCTCCTCATACAAACGTATTAAAAATTTGACTTCTCTACCCTCTACACAACCATTCCTCACTCACAACTAAAAGACAGCTGAAAACAATAAGCTAAACTCTGTTTAATGAAAAAATGAATGGCCAACGTAGATACAAATATCTTGTCTTAAGAAGGGACAAATGTTATTTTGTAAAAAAAAAGAAAAGAAAAAAACAAACAAACAAACAAAAACAAAGCACTCTGATTCTACCCAAACGTTCCCGAAACCGATGCAATCAAAATGCTATGTTTTTATTGAAAGCACATGTTATGCTTGGTGGACATGTTTTTAGCACACAATCTATATTCGATGTGTCCCCTCATCTCGCGGATATGTTACTTTATTCACATAACGCAGAAATCATGCAGAGACTTTTCATGAAAACGATAAAAAAAAACCTGTCTGCTATATAGATGATGCCGTTTCACTACATAATGCCAGCCTTAGTGACTATATTGTTCGCAACTATCTCATTGAGTTTGATATAAAAGATTATATATATATATAAACGTCTAAAAGGGTTTGTAAAACAACACCAAGAACACAAGTACACAAAACAAAGTGATAAAGAATTAAACACTTTGTTGAATGACAAAATGTTCGTCCCACCGAGGGACTTTATCAATGTCTAATTAAAAAATATATATATATACAGCTTAGTCTGATTCATACTTTGACCTACACCTTGACATTGACAGTAATGACCGGTTAAGAACGAAATGTACGACAAAAGAGACGATTTCAATATGTAGCAACATTTCAGCAGCACCTGCATATGGAGTATATATCTCTCAGTTGAACCGATATACCAGAGTTTATGTCTCCTATCATTATTTTCTTGATAGAGGGCTACTGCTATCAAAGAAGGTACTCAATGAAGGGTTCTTAGTGATTAAGTTGAAGTCATCACGTTGAAATTTGACGGTCGCCTTCATGACTTGGTTAACCGTTACAGAATATAATTATGTGTCACAAAATATCACGGATATGTTCCGTTTATCGTAATCACAATCCGGTCATATCCTCATTCATCGCCGAGTTTGAAATTAGAGCAACAGGACGGATGCCGTTAGTGGATCATGTGAAGGAATCCTATGTGTGTTTTTTTTATTGGTGTTCAATGTTTAGTTTTCTGTGTAGTGATTTGCAAATCATTGTTGCCTTGATGTCCTTTTTCGGTTGGCCATTGTATTATGTGTCATTTACGGTTTTTGATTACTCTTTTTGTATCCTCAAACCCGTCTTGTACCTAGAAGGTGCATTTATGTATAGAACTAATTTCCATTATTTATTCAATCATCTCATAATTGTCTAGTAGCACCTTTGTATGCCACTTCTCAATATTTCTAATAGTTTGACTCTGAATTCGTTTTAGACTCACACATTGTACTTGAATCGAATATTTTTTGCATGTACGAAAACATTTTCTTTTAATGATTATCGCTGAAATACTCCTAGAGTTATCCCCCATTGTACATATTTAATATATGAATCGAGATAGTTCTTACACTGGTCTCAAGTAAAATAACTCAACAATTTGAAGATTCAGACAAATACTCCATTATATGTCTACCAATGACCACAAGATACCAAAGAGTTAATCAGAAGCCGTAACTAAAAGAACGACAGACAACACAATGACCACAAGATGCCAAAGAGTTAACCAGAAGCCGTAACTAAAAGAACGACAGACAATACAATGACCACAAGATGCCAAATAGTTAATCAGAAGCCGTAACTAAAAGAAAGACAGACAACACAAAGACCACAAGATACCAAAGAATTAATAAGAAGCCGCAGCTAAAAGAACGACAGACAACACAATGACCACAAGATGTCAGAGAGTTAATCAGAAGCCACAGCTAAAAGAACGACAGACAACACAATGACCACAAGATACCAAATGGTTAATCAGAAGCCGTAACTCAAAGACAGACAGACAACACAATGACCACAAGATACCAAAGAGTTAATCAGGAGCCGTAGCTAAAAGACAGACAGACAACAGAATGACCAAAAGAAAAAGTACAAAAGGAACAAACAACGATGTACAAAACACTACACAGTAAATCATTTTATTAAGGTGTGCTACTGAGGACAAAACATATGAATGCATACATTTTACAAGGATGAGTTTTAATAAAATTCAAGGTCTAGTGTTCTATGTATTTTGCCTTTGATAAGTTTTTTTCTAAACTTCAACTTGAAGGTCATAAATCTAATGGGTGACATAAATCGACGGAATTATCGGGATTTCTTTGTTATCAATATCACTTCTAGTTTTATCATGGTTTATGTGGACATATATATTTGACACCAGCATATTGTCTATTGTCAAATAATTTGCTGAACAGAAAAGGATCTGCCATCTTTGATCTATACATTCCGACAAAAGTTAAGCACCACCCTATATTTTTATCGATATATTTTTTTACATCAATACTGTTAAAACAATAAAATAGATATCACCATTTAGCATTCCATGGACAACAAAAATAAATGGAAATTAACTTAAGCACGGAATATGACAACCTATTTCTTATTCAAAGCACACATCCGGCATTTCGGTTAAACTACGTTGTAATCGATCTCACCCTATAGGTTTACACCAATAAGTGGACTTAATTCTCCCCTATAGGTTTGAACCAATAAGTGGACTTAATTCTCCCCTATAGGTTTCCACCAATAAGTGGACTTAATTCTCCCCTATAGGTTTCCACCAATAAGTGGACTTAATTTTCCGCTATAGGTTTGCACCAATAAGTGGACTTAATTCTCTCCTATAGGTTTGCACCAATAAGTGGACTTAATTCTCCCCTATAGGTTTGCACCCTATAGGTTTCCACCAAGAAGTGGACTTAATTCTCCCCTATAGTTTTCCACCAATAAGTGGACTTAATTCTCCCCTATAGGTTTGCACCAATAAGTGGACTTAATTCTCCCCTATATGTTTCCACCAATAAGTGGACTTAATTCTCTCCTATAGGTTTGCACCAATAAGTGGACTTAATTATTCCCCTATAGGTTTGCACCAATAAGTGGACTTATTTCTGCCCTATAGGTTTGCACCAATAAGTATTTCGTTGAGCTCCGCCACGTTTTCTTTTATTAACGTTCCTGTATTAAAGCCATGAGAATGAGCGCTCGTGTATACATATGTTTCTTAGAATTATCGATTCTTCCTCTTATTTATGTTTTTGTGATATTTTACCCGATTTTTCTATGGGCTTGATTTGATTTGGGTGCTTAACGCCACTTTCAGCAAATTTCAGCTATATCATTCCGACCTGTTTTAGTGGTGGAAGAAGCCGGAGTTCCGGAAAGAACCACCGACCATGGGCAAGCAGCTGGCAAACTTTATCACTTACGGTTGTGAGTCGAGTGCACCCTATTTTGTAATTCACAAAGACGGGAGCGAACCCACGCCGTATTGGTGATAGACTTGTATGAGTTGCTATGTAATCCAACTACCTAACTCATTGAGCCACCCGGGCCCTTGGATTTTGCTATTGGTTGTTGTGTGTTTTGTGTAATTTCTAAACGTTAAGCAAGAATCAAAAAGTGTAAAAATAAAAAATTGGCGTAGATTTATTATTTGAAAACTTAAAACGTACATATTGTGCTTGTTAAAACAGCCAATAGCATGGGTGAATATTACCTCCCTTTTTTCTTATCAGTTTTCAGAAAATCAATGTGACCGACCTTTATAATTTTTACCTATGCTTAATTGGACCAGGACATCTCTAACGCACAGGTAAAAAAGGTTGACGTTTTACACAGTGTTTCAACTTCAATCAAAATCTGTTCAACTGTAATGTCTTCTTTAAATGAACCTGATGTAACAACATGTTCAATTTGTCTTCAACCGTTTAACATTCCAAAATATTTGCCATGTTTACATACGTTTTGTCAGGGTTGTATATCAACGTATGTTGCTTCCGTGTTTGAACGAGGCGTGAAAACGAGTATTGAATGTCCAGTTTGCAAAGTAACCGTCAGTGATCCAGAGGGTCAATGTACAGCAGAATACTGGGCATAGCGTCTACCATTAAATTTCCTCCTTGTCGGGTTAATGGAAAAACACAAACTTCACAGGTCCGAAAAAATATGTATGTCGTGTGATAGATTCCAAGTCAAATCAACAGCTACATGTTTTTGTGTCGAATGCTCTGATGCGTTGTGTAGCAATTGCGAGAAATGCCACAGATTAAATAAATTGAGCAGTCATCATGAAATACACTCAATATAGGAAATATCTGAAGATAGTAGAAATATAAAAACATTCAAAAACAATTGTTATGAACATAATAATAAAGAAATTGAGCTGTTTTGTATGGACCATGATATCCCGTGTTGTTCTACCTGTGTTGTTGTCAAACAGAAAATGTGAGCACGCTTTAACAATAGATGATGCCGCAAATAACTTTGTCTCATCTAAAGAGACATACAAGATTACAAATGATCTCGATAATATACTACATGACATCAACACTTTTGAAAGTCATACCCAAAACTGCTTATCAACTTTAGAAACTATGTACAAGTCAGAAAAAAAGAAAACAGAATCTTTCTGGAAAAATCTTCACCAGAAGCTTAAAGTGACAGAAGAATTTCAGAAAGACAGATTATTGAAGTTGTATCAGGAACAAGTCTGCTACATTCAGTCAAAATCAAGTGAGGTCCAGAATCATAAAAAGGCGGTGGAAAACGATAGAAGAATGTTAGGTGTCAGTATAAAGGAAGCTTCAGATGTTCAGGTATTGCTAGAATCCAAAAAACTTCAAAAGCAACTAGAAAACCACAAACATTTGCTTAAACAAATTTCAACCACGTCCTGTGATTGCACTCTTCAATATAGAATTTCTAGTAATGTGGACGAAATATTAAATATGATAGATGAAAATGTCAAAATCAGTTGTGACACTTCTAGTTGTAACATTGCATTTAAAAGCCTAGTGGAAGACAACAATGACACAGAAGACGAAAGTAATGATTCGGATGCCTACGACACAGAAGACGAAAGTAATGATTCGGATGCCTACAATGAAGTACCAGTTGCCGAAATAGAACAATGTGGGATCACAGAAATTGATAAAAGGAAATACTCGGTGGGTACATTCGCATCCAGAAAAGAAACATTTAGTTCAGTAGGTAGAGCAAGAAGTGTTGGATTAAAAGACAAAAAATTTAAGTGGTAGAAGATACACTGATTTGTTTAATCATGTTAATTGTACACGTCATTGTAATAATTTGCCATGTTGAGTCATAAAAGCAGTTTCTTGTCTGTTAATGTTATCATAAATCATAGCACACAAAAAAAAAAAAAATACCAGGGGCCCGTTGTTGAACTTGTGATTAAACTAACCAGATGATTAGCCAAAATTCCTAATCCCATACTTGGCTTATGCAATGATTAAATTTTGTTGCTGAACTCTTTTTTAATCAATGCATTAACTAATCATATTTAATCAGTGTGCACTCAGAGGTATATAGAAAATAATCCGTAAATATCCTTTTACATTCAATTTTTATACATTTTAATCTTAGCTCTTGACAACCTCTTGATATTTCAAAGTAACCAAAATTCTTTCTGTGTATTTTACCTTTTAAACATAACATAAACTCCTGTATTTTATCTTTTAAACCTAAAATAAAGTTTGTTGCAGTTTTGTATTTTATATTTTAAATTTCAATGTCACAAAAATCTTTCAATGAACTTTACCTTTTAAACAAAACATAAATACTTGTATTTTATCTTTTAAATTTATAATAAATTATGTTGTATTTTTGTAGTATATATTTTAAATTTAAAAATAATAACAAATCTGTATGTCAATAGCTTCATATTGACATGTAATTTTAGATTATTTCTCATATTTTAATAGGTAAGAAAATATTTTGATAAGGTTGTAAATAAATGTCAAATACAAACTTGACACGACTTAACCTAAAATAAATTCACTGTATATAGTGCACTAAAAGCAACTTGCCAGTTAAAGGAAAAACAAAAACAAAAACTTCCCCACACCAAAATAAAAATACATGGAAAATCCATGGTGTTCCTACTAAAGGAAGCTAATACAAAGAGAAGAAGAAGAATCAGCTAATTGTGTGATTAGGAATAAATCATGTAATTCTGGATAATCATATGATTGGCTTAATGACAAGTTTAGACAATGGGCTAGATGTAATGCTATGTCTATGTAATATTAATAATTAATATATATCTGAGTGTTATGATACGGTTGCCAAGACCTGCTTTGATATTTTAAGTAGAAGAAATATTTTTTATATTCATGATTGATAGCTAAGTTTTAACAGAATTGAAAATGTTTTATAGACATGATTTAAAGTTTTAATTTATTGATATCTATATAGTCTCTCATGATTCTTTATAAAATGGCACTTGTATTTTATCTATAAAACTTCTGTTTTATACAATATCAATGTATGTATTGTGATGATTGTGTATTATATGTATTACAAGTGGTGAGACTTTAACAAAATATTGAATCTGAATCTGAATCTGCAACAACGGACCCCTGATTTTTAGTCATTCTGTCATAAAATAAGCATTGCTCATTTGTATACTGCTTGTACTCGATAAACATACAATTTTACTTATTATTCATATACATTCTAATATGCTTTTAATACTACAGAATAATATTCCCAGAAAATATATACAAAAATAGAACGGGAATTACATTTACGTTCAACAAACTCGAGTAACACATATATATTTTATTTCTGATAAACCATTGTAACTATAACGTGATCTGGTTTCGATATATTATGCATTTTACAATAATGTACTGAATTCAAACTTAAGCTGTATGATAATGATTTGTATGCCATATATTTTCATATATAATTTATGCTTGTATGTTCATTGACTTTGCAATTAGCCTTCATACAAACAATTGCCATTAGCACCATGGATCCCATTGAAGCTGTAGTTGGGTATGACGGTTCTATTGTTCATGGAACGCCCTCTTTTAAAAATCAAACATGAGAGCAACACTCTCCAAAAAGTGTGAAGATAGCAAAGGGGGGGGGTTAAATAGAAGCCGTCAGTCGAGAAAAGGCTGATAATAAATGAATAAAGACACTAATCCACCATATCGTACACGTAAACTACATATCAGCAACACAAACGCCGTTATAACCAGCAGTGAACACAAGGGCTCCGAAAGGGTAAGCACTTCCTGCCCCTCTGGTGGTACCCGTCATCTTATTAATGTTATGAATCCGTGGTAAACTCGTTTTAGTGAAAAGTCATGAACTATACAGTCATCGTTATTCGACAACAACATAGCTGAATTGAGAAATTTTGTCTCTCTGTATAATAACGTTGTTCGCCTGACTATATGTGAGGGTTGGCATTTTATTCACATGTTGAACACACTTGCATTACCACATTATTTTACAACAAGGGGAAGCCTGGTCCCATAAAACTGAATTGAACACGCTACTCTTTTTTTTTATAGAAGTGCCTGTACTAAGGCGGGAAATTGAGCGGCCATGTATGTAAGCCTCTTTGTACGATTTGTCTATTACATTTTAGAACTATTCTGACAGTGTGGTATTTGTCTATTAGATTTTAGAACTATTATAACAGTGTGGTATTTGTCTATTACATTTTAAAACTATTCTGACAGTGTGGTATTTGTCTATTAGATTTTAGAACTATTATGACAATGTGGTATTTGTCTATTACATTTTATAACTATTCTGACAGTGTGGTATTTTTCTATTAGATTTTAGAACTATTCTGACAGTGTGGTATTTGTCTATTACATTTTAGAACTATTCTGACAGTGTGGTATTTGTCTATTTGATTTTAGATTCTGACAAAGTGGTATTTGTCTATTAGATTTTAGATTCTGACAGTCTGGTATTTGTCTATTAGATTTTAGATTCTGACAGTGTGGTATTTGTCTATTAGATTTTAGAACTATTCTGACAGTGTGGTATTTGTCTATTAGATTTTAGAACTATTCTGACAGTGTGGTATTTGTCTATTAGATTTTAGAACTATTCTGACAGTGTGGTATCTTTAGAACTATTCCGACAGTGTGGTATTTGTCTATTAGATTTTAGAACTATTCTGACAGTGTGGTATTTGTCTATTATATTTTAGAACTATTCTCACAGTGTGGTATTTGTCTATTATATTTTTGAACTATTCTGACAGTGTGGTATCTTTAGAACTATTCCGACAGTGTGGTATTTGTCTATTAGATTTTAGAACTATTCTGACAGTGTGGTATTTGTCTATTATATTTTTGAACTATTCTGACAGTGTGGTATTTTTAGAACTATTCTGACAGTGTGGTATTTTTAGAACTATTCCGACAGTGTGGTATCTTTAGAACTATTCCGACAGTGTGGTATTTGTCTATTAGATTTTAGAACTATTCTGACAGTGTGGTATTTGTCTATTATATTTTTGAACTATTCTGACAGTGTGGTATTTTTAGAACTATTCTGACAGTGTGGTATTTTTAGAACTATTCCGACAGTGTGGTATTTTAAGAACTATTCCGACAGTGTGGTATTTTTATATGTCTTTGTTTTTCATTTTCTGAATAATAGTTGTTTTTATAAGATAACAAATGTAAGCTAATATTTATTCCAAAATAAAGATAAACAATATCCGTTTCGTAATAATGTCTATAAACATAATAATTAAAACAATATTTCAAATACGAAAAAATGAACAAGTGTATTTTAAATTGATTAAATCCAACATAATAAAAGTAACAATAATAGAATTCTTGTCTTATCTTATGTCACATAGTTGTGGTTATGGGATTTAACGCCACTTTCAACAATATTTCAGTTATATCATGGCGGTCAGTTATATTGGTGGAGGAAACTGTCGACCTGTCAAAAGTCATTGATAAACTTTATCACATAATGTTGTATCGAGTACAACTAGCCATGCACAGGTAGCAGTAAATCCAACTCCCATATGATCATGACCACGACGGATATCCTATATCATAGAGAAGTGAAATACAAAACAACGTTGTATTTTTGTAAATCGTTGTTTGTTCTTTTGTCCTTTTTCATTTAGCCATTGTGTTGTCTGTTCTTCTTCGATATACGGATTATGATTACCCCTTTGATATCTTCAATCTTTTCACATAATGATCGTTTAGAAGTCAAGACATGCATTCATAACAGAAAAGAAACAAGTCGGTAATGGAGCGAACACAGTCATGACAGTTTGCCATTAGAATTCCTACAATTTGACGAACAAGTCAGCCATTGACGATACCGATATCAATTACATGAAATTAATAGTGCACTTCGATGTGTGAGAATATGTCTTCGTCGCTGAATAAAACACGCATCGTTTATCTTATATATAACTAAATGACGATTTTTGATTGATTTGTTGTGCTTAACGCCACTTTCAGCAATATTTCAACTATATCATGGCGACCAGTTTTAGTGGTGGAAGAAGCCGGAGAGAACCACCGACCATGGGCAAAGCAACTGGTAAGCTTTATCACTTACGACTGCGAGTCGAGTGCACCCTTTTTGTAATTTACAAAGGCTGGGGGCCAACCAACGCCTTCATATATAATTAAAACCTGGATTAAAGACAATTTGATTAAATATATAAAATTTATCTTCAACTAGTCTGTGTGTGTATGGTATAGTGGCACATAAGGTAAATAAGTTAAAATTATGGTGTGTAATCTGGATAACATGTAATTTTCAAGATAACACATAACGGTTGATAATAATATATGTCAGTACAGTATCATAATTATCTCAAGTGGTGTCGTACTAACACAAAAAAACTATATTCGTACTAAGCTGGAGTAAGCAGGTACAGCTGAACCAGAGCATCTGAGTTCATCCTCGGGTTTTAGTGTGGTTCATTAGTTGTCTGTGTAGTGCTTTGTGGATCTTTTGTTTGTCTGTTTGTCGTTTTTTCTTGTATTGTTTGTCCTTCTTCATTTTACAGCTGTTTATCACCTCTTTGATTTCTTTACTTTATAGCTGTTTATTACCTCTTGGGGCTTTTTACACTTTTTTCTCTACAAAAATAGCACTTTGAAGTGGCGACTATTCGAGATGTCCGGTATACAATATATACAAACAGGTATTCGAGTTGTCCGGTGTACATTATACTAACAAGTACTACAATATAGTTTACTTCGTGTTATGAATAAGGAAACTACACATATCTGTTCGATATAAGGAGATTTAACCGTATTACGTATGAACAAATACACCACATTCGGTTGACAAACAAAAAATGTTCTCAAATCCGAAGAGATTTCCGATCAAAAAGATAAAATACAAGGTGAGATAATGCGAAATACCACAAAAGCCAAGAGTCAGACCGATCAAACAAAACAAATACACGATTGCAATTCAAACTGTATTTTTGTTTGTTTGTATGTTTTTTGCCCTATGAGAACAGTCTCTAGTATATGGCGTTTCAGATGGATTATCCCCTGTGAGACAGACCATTGTGACATATTGCGATACTTTTACCCGAGGAGACAAACATTTAATAGAGAATGATTTACAAAACGTTTCGTGGCTTAGATATGTTCATTTCCCTGCAATGTTAGTCAACCCAAAATCTGAGGAACTCTACTGACACTACCATGAAGGAAATCATATTTGATAATCGTTTCACAAATTCTTTGTGTTGACTTTCATGTTATTCTTGGTGTTGAAGTGTTTTCTGGGTGTATGCTATGAATATACATGTACATGTATGTACCCAACAACATGTTAGTTACCCATTTATAAATGGCAATAATTATAGTTGTCATCTGTTGTGTGAATTACCTCTTGAAAACAACATAGTATTTACATCATACTGAATAATAATGTAAGAGTTTCTTCCCTTTTGTCATGCATGATAAATAAATTGACAGTATACGACCAAGTCATTCTATTTTTAATTGTAATATGAATGCATTCTTTTCCTTTAGTCTTTTTTATGGTTTACAGTGGCGGATTTAGAGGGGGCAGGAGGGGACATTCGCCTCCCCCCTAAAAAAAGAGAGAGAGAGGGGGGAGCGTGGGGGTCTTCCGTCACTCTATTAAGCATATCAGCATTCATTCATTCACTCATTCATTCATTCATTCATTCATTCATTCGCCTGTTAAATGCAATAAATCATTAAATAGTTTTACCCGTTGCATTGCGCTTTTAGTTTTTCTAAATAATTACTTTTGAACTTTTGAAGCAGTCGACGATTAATCAGAAAATCATCTTGAAGTCATTTTTGACTGACGTTCATAAATTATGATGTTATGATTTAACGCGGATTCATTAAATTCCTTTCCGATCAAATTCGCTTCTTATTGTGTTGTACTAATTTCGCACCCGACGCGCGTTCCGCCCATAAAATTGGAAAAAATATAATTTTTTTGCGTAATATGATTTTTCACACGACATACCCCAAACATTTTCGCGATTATTTTAAGTGAGCATCCCATAACTTGAAATCCTGGATCCACCGCTGGTTTATATACCAGAATGTAAGCAACAGCTTATCAACTATGGAATACTACACGCTGAACACGAGATATTGCACACTTTATATCTGGGTTGTAGTTTTTATTGGCTGCCGATGGAAAAAAAACAGTCCCGAAAAAACTATTTCTGCAGACATTTTTTTAAATATACACTCTCAAATAGAAGCATATATCAAATGTTGTTTTTTGGAGTTTAATTTGATAAATATACAACATGTATTGACATTTGAATACATAGTGAAATGTATGTGCCGTTAACAGACAAACTGCTAACTTAACGATAAGTAACAATCAATCACACCTTACTTATTTAATGAGATCTCATAAACAATGAACTAATCACGGATGAACAGTTTATCAACAACAACTGAAAACAGATTTTAGCAAGTTCCCTCTTGTAAAATGATAAACGGTCTTACAAATAAACTGGTAGAAAATAACAGTTTCTCAATCGATCCATACCTACATACCGCTGTTTATATTTCAAAAGATAATATTTATGTTGGTAGTACTAGTATTCAATCAAATGATGTCGCAGAAAAAAGTCAAGAGTGTGGAAGTGACTCGGGACACAACACGTACCGTTATATCATCATTCTTAATATAAATGGAAGTATAATACGCAAGTCAAAACCCATATTCACATGCCCCAAAAGTATAACAAGAACGAAAAACGGTAATATATTTGTGGTGGACGAATGTGAGGGAAATGGAAAAGTGACCATCCTCAATGATAAAGAGGAAGAGGTTAATACCTACACAGGTTCTAAACTGACTCACGACAACAAATTTATACCTGAAAATATAACAGCCACTGCTTCAGATATCGTCATTATCACTGAACCAAATGAGCATAATATTTATTTTCTGACCGATTTTGGACAATATATAACTCACTACAACACTGAGCACATTAGCATTATCTATCCTTGTTCTTTGTACTTAGCGACATCCAGTGAACTGTATATAGGGTGTAAATCACACAAGAGCAGAACAGAAAACGCGAAAATATACAGGGTTCGTCTATCTATGTAATGTTAGTAGCAGGGTAATTCTTATAATTATTGCATTGTTAAACGCAATTGTTGAATAACATTCAGCAACAATTAACATATTATAAAACAAGACGAAGTAGTTATTGCCAGCAATTCCACCAATATCAACAAACAGAACAACACATCTGACCTTAAATCATTGAACACAACAATGACCACAACAGAATGTGCTAGAAATCCAGGTCCTGTCTTCAGACACAACAATGACCACAACAGAAGGTGTTAGAAATCTAGGTCCTGTCTTCAGACACAACAATGACCACAACAGAAGGTGTTAGAAATCTAGGTCCTGTCTTCAGACACAACAATGACCACAACAGAAGGTGTTAGAAATCCAGGTCCTGTCTTCAGACACAACAATGACCACAACAGAAGGTGTTAGAAATCCAGGTCCTGTCTTCTGACACAACAATGACCACAACAGAAGGTGTTGGAAATCCAGGTCCTGTCTTCAGACACAACAATGAAAACAACAGAAGGTGTTAGAAATCTGGGTCCTGTCTTCAGACACAATGACCACAACAGAAGGTGTTAGAAATCCAGGTCCTGTCTTCAGACACAACAATGACCACAACAGAAGGTGTTAGAAATC
>MJUT01019656.1:56221-68073 GCA_002080005.1 Gigantidas platifrons | reverse complement strand
ATGTATTGACATTTGAATACATAGTGAAATGTATGTGCCGTTAACAGACAAACTGCTAACTTAACGATAAGTAACAATCAATCACACCTTACTTATTTAATGAGATCTCATAAACAATGAACTAATCACGGATGAACAGTTTATCAACAACAACTTAAGACAGATTTTAACAAGTTCCCTCTTCTAAATTGATAAACGGTCTTACAAATAAACTGGAAGAAAATAACAGTTTCTCAATCGATCCATACGTACCTACCGCGGTTTATATTTAAAAAGATACTATTTATGTTGGTGGTACTAGTGTTATAATATTAGTTGGTAACACAACCTACTGTTATAAGGAGTAATACCACTAAATAATTCTCCATAGCCTTCTATGTTAAATAAAATCTTTTTGAGATTTCATACAGGATTCACCTTAAGTTTAATCTAAGTGACACTCATTTCTCATGGAAGGGGTACCTAATTAGAAGCTTACCTCTGAAAATCAACATACATTTAATGGCATATAAGAAAAAACAGTCAGTTCAGGTAGTTCCTTTCCAATGCAATCATTTTTTTTTATCTAAAACCACAAGGACATCACATATGGGCTTAAATTTATCCTAAAATCTGTAGCTTTCTGCTGACATTCAGTATTTTGCAGTATCTAATAGGGTTTATTTGTTATCCAACAATGTAGGAATCCATTTTGTGTTTACGTACTACGTTCTTTTCGACTGGTACCCATGTTTAGTGGTATTACACCTATATCCAACACTCGGGAACCAGTCGTTTAGGATTCCGGAACTGACGTACCTGTACATCTATTCCCTCTTTGCGGAAAATAGATTTATCGTTCGTAATTTGAATTATCGTCCTTGGCAGCAGGTATATAGCATTTCCGGTTGCAAAGTTTTCCTTGCGTTTTTTTTTATAATTGATTGAATAAAATAAGTGCGAAACAATATGAAATTAATTTATGTAGATTCCAAGGCAACACTTGAAGACTTCCTAACTTTAAAAAAGACTGAACTTATATAGTTTCTGCGGAAATGTAATGTAAAAAATATCAGTGGTCGGGGTAACAAGAATGAGCTTGCGCTCCGACTCAGAGCTTTCAATGCAAATCAAGCGATATATGATGCTAATTCTGCTAATTCGGTAGAAGATAGAGGGGTACCCCTCATATCTGAATTGAACACCGGATGGTCAAGGAAAGAAAATATCTTCCCTCAAATAAGTCACACAGAGTACAAAGAGACGTATCTTTTAAAAAGTCGGTCAGATGACAATGGGAAAATGAGCTGCTAGGAGACAGTTAATAAAAGGCTTAACTTTTATAAAAAAAAAATTATATACACGACATTTCTTCTTTTTTTTTAAACTTCTATAAAAAAAGTTATTTACTTTAAAACATATTTTTCTCTAGATTTGTAACATTTTTGTACAAATTATTCCAAATGTGTATTTTCATAATACCAATGAACATGTTTTGGATCATTGTCACCAAATTTTTCTGCCAAACGGAAACACTGCGCGATTTTCCTCGTACACTGAAAGTGGGAATATTTTCTTCAAAAATATTTTCTCTCCTTTCATTAAAAAGCGTATTTGAATTTGTTCATTACACACGAGCGGTCGGAGACCTGCCGAGGCAAGATAAATTTGAAAGCATATTAAAAATAATAGAATCTGTTGTTTCTTCACCATTCTTTAAAGCAAAAGCCGATCCGGTGAAATATTTTGTATTGTATTTGAAATGGTCTGTGCGTCTTCATTAGCAAAGTGCGCTTATTGAACACCTGCATCTAACATTTTCCGGTCATCTCGACGTACAGTCAACAAGCAAATCCCAATTTTCGGTTTCCGTCAGAGGAGATCCCACTTGTTCTCTGGATAAATAATGTCCCTCGTCTGGAATATTTTGATTAGGAAATAAAACGATCGCGAACGCGGCCTTTTCTGTTTTTAATATATCAAGAACAAGCAATCGATCTATCGTTTAAAAAACAATGGTGTATTTGGAGATTGCACCCTGTCCATTGATTTATGGTGTTTAACGTCACTTTCAGCAATATTTCAGCTATCATGGCGACCAGTTTTAGCGATGAAAGAAGCCGGAGTCCCCGGAGAGAACCACCGACCCTGGGTAAACAACTGGTAACCTTTATCACTTGCGGCTGCGAGTGCACCTTTTTTGGTAATTTACAAAGCCGGGCGCGAACCCACGCGTATTGGTGATAGGCTTGTATGAGTTGTTAGGTAATCCAGCTACCTAACTCATTGAGCCACCCGGGCCCTTCTGTCCATTGAAACTTATCTGTCATATCAAAGATGTATTTTTAGACACTGCTACTCATGATTTCTGATATCGTCTAAATACTCACGACAAATAAATTGTTTTGCAATAAATGAATTTATAGTTTCATAATCTTACAGCCAAAAATAGCTCTCTGAAGCTAAGCTTAACTATAGACGAAAAAAAAGAACTGATGGGATGCTAACCACCTTCTAAAACTATCCTTTCCATCATAAGGCAGTGCCAATGCGATCGTGACTATTGTGCTCCCGCATTTAGTCAAGTAAATTTATTACTTACAGTAGTGATGGGGTATTTAGTAAACATAGCAGACGATTTGATTTCTCAACAGCAGATTTAAGAAAATAACCACCAAGCACAAAAAAAACTATAAAAAAATTGCTTTAGTTTAGTAATTATGACGGTTTACATGATGTTCGAAAAGAAAAAAAAACAAAAAAAACCGACAGAATAGCTCTCATTGATAAAGAAATATATGAAATCAATAGCTTGCATGTAAATTCGTGTTATGATTTCATATGTAAGGAAATATTTGTTGTACAGCTTTCGAAAAATCAATACAAATCTACTGTACACTCACAATTCTTATACCGGTAATATGTTAAAAACAATTAAATAACTTAATTTATAGCCCGCATTTTTATCACTTTAACCAAAATCAATAACGAACATTATGTTGCCAGAAAAAAAACCCAAGACAAAACTGCTCCGATGGAATTCGCACTCTCGGTGTAAATCTGCAGGGGTCGCGAAGCAGCGACTATATACGATCACGGCTATGGTTCAATGCATGATCGAGCGATCTTACAAATGTGTGGTACATAAGGTGTATCTGATGTAATATTGGTGCAACTCTATAATGAAGCAGACGATGCCTATATTTCATAAAATTAGATTTAAGCATATTTCCGATAAAAGGGAAAGCCTTTAAAATTATGTTAACAAAAGGAAAATTTGTGTTGCAAGTTTTTGATTTTTAAACATTTTAATTTTGTTTGTTTTTGTGTTTTTCCCTTTACACCTAGCATTTAAAGCACTTGTATTTGCAAAAGTTTCCATTTTCCCCCTTAAAACCAGAGTCAAATTTTTATTTTCCCATCCAGTTTTTGGAAGAAGCGGTATTTCTACGTTTCTGACGTTTTGAGATGGTTAAATCCGGTAAAAATTCTAAATGTTCCATTTTTTAATGCAAAATCCGCAGTGGAACCAAAGAATGAATAGTCATGAACCATGTAAATAACTCAAGGTAAAATATTCAATTTCGTTATCTTGAATGGAGCCTGTCGGAATTTTTACGGGAATCCGATGCATTGATCTCTCAAATAAGAAAACATAACTAAATATGATATCATGCAAAAATAGACATATCTTGAACACTTCAAGATTAAGATAATCCCCTGTTAAAGGAAATAAAACAAATGATTCCACTGTGGAAATCGGAATGAATTTTGCATACATCGTTGTTAACGGCCGTAATTTTAACAGCAACGCCCATTTTCGAGAAAATGCGACATCTTTGAATATAAAACAGCGGATTTATTTATTATTATTACGGTCATTCAGGATATAAACTAAAAATACAAATCTCAAAGAATCTACCGATATAAAAAGCTTAATAAAATAATTCCAATAAATCGAATTTTATTTGAATAAGAAGATACATAGTTTTTCAATTTTTATTATATACGGTCATTCAGGATATAAACTAAAAATACAGATCTCATCAAATCTACCGATATAAAAAAAAACTCAATAAAATAATTTTAATAAATCTGATTTCATTTGAATAATAATACATAGTTTTTTCCATTTTTTAAACGTTTTTAACGATAACGGGCGTTCCTAAGTGATGTAACCGGAAGAGTACATACCTGCAGTCAGTTACTTGTTACTTGTTCTGTAACTTCCTCCATTGAATGTGGAGCACTGCTTGAATGAAGCATATTTTTAAGCGGTATGTACATCATCGTTAAACAAACATAAAAAGCACCCGCACCCACTAAAAGCTTGTTAATTATAAAAGTCCATGCATATAATACATCACTAAATTCCGGTTAATCTGTTGAATTAGTCTACCATCTCGCATATCATACATCGTTAAGAACTAGCTAGAATTCACGCATATTTAAAAAATCATATCTCCATGCATATACATATTTAAAACAGTGGCTCAGATTAAGATCACGGATTAGTAGCTAAAAGGCCTCACATCTATGCATTGTGCTATATACATTGCAGGTGTAATTTACATATGTGTTATACGCATCCATAAAAACACAACCATAAAAGCAGTTTATAATACACACGGACTAGACTGTGGAATTCACATATACAATATATATATTTAGCTGAAAGGTAAAAACACTATGTTCTAGCTATATGGTATAAAAGCTAAAATAATGAATGTTTATCACATCTCTACTTAATTTTACTACTGCTTAAAATAGCTTTTATTCATGCACTATGACATAAATGTTAAAATAAATGAATGTTCATCACTCTGTAGTCGTCATTGCACATTGTTATACTCCTGGTACATCCCCTATTTTCCTACAGCGTTCCAAGTGCAGATCGTAGCACATAGCTCTAGCCAGACTTTCTATTTCTTCCTGTTCTTTCGCATTACAGTTGACCTTTTTGCTAGTACAGTCCATTATCAGTTGAAGGAGATTTCCATGTTCTACTATTTTTTCATATCTATTTGCTGCATCTGCGTTCACATAGTTTCTAATTTTATGCAGGTATTTGCTCCTTATCACTTCGAGTTCAGCACATTCTAATAAGAAATGTTCTATATTTTCTTCAGCCTTTCTACATATGAGACATATCGGGTTCATTCTTGGGTCATACTTGGCCCGTTTTGCTTGTACCATATATGTTTGTGACAGCAACCGGGCTTTAACTTCCCCTGCCCTGACATGTCTTGTATTGTACTTCACACTTTTCTAGATGCTATGTACTTGTTTCAATGGCTGTTTTTGTACTTCTAAATATTGAAGGGTTGTTTTCTCCTGTTTTTCCATTTCAAACTTTCTTTCCAGTGGCTGTTTGTCCTTTGGTCTATTAGTTTTTTCCAGTTGTATTTTGAAATGGGTTTTTGCAGGTATACACTGCACTTCTGGAGGCTGTATTTTTGTAGCGTTTTTTCCAATCTACCAATAAAGTCATCTGTTTGTTCTGAAATAGCTACTTGTCGGCATAGGATCTCATATTCAATTGTGTCATTGTTCCTTGCTATATTCATAAAGAAGGTCAGAAGGTTTTTCTCTATGGTTATTTGAATAGGTTGAGCACTAATCATTACATAGACAGCTGTATTCGCTGTGTTGTTAAGCAGTCCTTGTAGTTGTCTCAGAATCGTCCTATGTGCTAACTCTAACATTTCATGGTCCTTATTAGTGAGGCTCATAATTTCTAGGCCATATATACATCTTGGTATTGCGTATGTTCGCCATAACTTATGTGCTACTGCAGGTGAGAACCCACGTCTCACGTGCAGCCCTGCTCCCAATAGACTGTAAATTGTGGCTCTACCGGTCCTTATTCTGTCAGGTATGTCGACTTTATTTGTATCATTCCTTTTGATATCAAGATGTTTCGTCTCATATGTTGGTTTTATGGTGTTTTTACCAAACTTCAATTCTTGCTCAAATTTTCTGTTATTGTTGTAGATGATGGCATCACATTTGTCTGCATTGATTTTGACAAGATCTCTATTTGTCAGTAAAAGATAACTCGATTCAAGAACGATAACTCTAGTTATCGCAAATCGGGAATATATATTTGTCGGTTAACAGATAGTCATCAACGAATGTGGAAGTCCCTACGACGACTCAGTCCTAGACTTTCTACAATTAGTTAACACAATCCTGGATATTGATATAACTTTCAGGTATATCCCTTACAAGGTTATAATTCATAACAGGGGTGTCAGAAGTCGGCACGAGCCCACTGTTTATCAAGAAGTTGACACTTATCCTGTTGACATTTCTTGGCGCCATTTTCAAATACGTTTTTCTTTGTCATCGCGGTGATATAATTCATTATCACGATTCTGTATTAACATTTCTAGTTATTATATTACTGATTACAGTATCCACTGAACATTTATTATCTCCATACGATCATATTTACAGAAATTAAAACTGATACAGCTTTGCGCGTCAGATGTTCTGATGTCATTGCTGTTTTCAGAAAGTGTAATTTATTATATACTGTTTATCATATTTATAGCTGAATAAAGACACATTTATTGATTTTTGAGTACAAGTAATAGAGATTGTTAGTTGCTCATACATGTATTTTATTGTCAACATATTTGAGCATTTTACCTGTATTGATTAATTGTATCAATACTATTTATAGATATCTATAGATAAGTAATTTATCTCGCACTATTTATAGATATAGATGTGTTAAGGTGATGTGGGTTGGTAAATTATAAAATTACCACTTAGATTGTTTGATATATTTTTTGAACAATTATAATTAATTTCTTATATTGATAAATAGGTATTTAGCCTTATCTGGAGTCAGATTTTCTGATTCATGTACATGTATTTAATCTATTTACAAAGCTTTGAATCAGATTTTCTGATTCACTTACTTTTTTCTATTTATAAAACTTTGAGTCAGATTTTCTGATTCAAGTAGGTTTTTTTTTATATACATAAAACCTCAACAATGTCAAAGCCAATAGACATCAACAAAGCAACACTTGAAGAATTGACATCAATTACTGGTATTGGAGAGAAACGAGCTCAGAAAATATTAAAGAAAAAGCAAGAAAAGGAATCAGACCTCACCCTACAGGATCTTAAGCTCATGACAGATATACCAAACACAATATGGGATCCTTTGATTGATTGATTGGGAAATAATGAAAGAATTATCAAGTAATCCAGAAGGTGGACATACATATGAAACCCAACCTGTAGACCAGAATGGGATTAAGAAAATGGCAAACACCATAGATATATTGAAAACTGAGCTTTATACTCTGAAACAAGATAAAAACAACATGAAATCAACATATGACCAGCAGATACAATATTTAACTCTAGATTTCAAAACAAAGATGAAAAATAAGGAACATGAGCATGAACAACAAATCAGAGAATACAAGAAACAACAAAAAGAACAGTTTTAAACATTTGTTACCGAGGCTAAGGAGAGAGAAGAAAAATTACTCCATGAGATTGTGGTACGCAACATGGAACTGAAACAAATGGAGGAGTCCAAAGAAAATGTAATTCCGACGAAGCAAAATGAAACCGTAACATCGGAATTTAAAGAAAGCTGGCGGAAACCAAAATACAACTGAGACAAGATAATTAGTCCAAAACAGATGGTCCCATGCCACCAAAAATGTCCACTTATGACGGAAAAAATTACTGGCGTCCATACTGTGTACAATTCAACCATATTTCTGACAGGCAGAGTTGGACAAAGCAGCAGAGATTAGACAAGCAAATTGAATGTTTGAGAGACCGAGCTCTGAATTTTTTTACTTCAAGATCCAAAACAGTGCAGCAAGATTACCAAGCAATTTGCAAAAAGATGGATGAAAGATTTGGAAAGAAAGACCTGCAACATATTATCAGAAGACAACTTCAAGATTTACATCAATTCTCAAAAGAATCGCTCGAAGAATATGCTGAACGAGCACAAGAATTGTCGACTGATGGTTATCCAGGAACACAGGATAGCTTTATACAAATAGTAGCCACTGATGCTTTTTTGAAAGGTTGTTTAGACAAGAAGGCGCTTTGACAGCAATGGATAAAGATCCTATCGATATGGATACTGCATTACAGTATGCTAAGAATGCAGTAACGAACCAGAGAGTCATATTAGGAATAAAGAAATCAGACATTGGCGTTAAAAGAGTAACATCCCAAGAGTCAGATATGGATAGAGAAACAGAGCTAGAAGAAGAGTCATTGACCAGTATAAGAGCTGTGTACAGAAAAGAAACAGGAGATGAAATGTATAAATCCTTGGAATCACGGCATTATGCACCATATATTATTTGTGGGTGATATATTAAAAATAATAATAGTAGCCTCTGGCTGTATGTAATCCTCTTGAAACAAATAAAGAATTAAATTAAAAAATAATAAATATGATAGTAAAAGTGTCGATATTGTGTAAATGACAACCACCTGTCCTGTGTTATTTAAAAAAAATAAGGATATTGCTATTGGCTTCCTTAAAAGATAATATTGCAGAAAGTAAAGCTATACATTATGAACACGAAATAGTATGAAAATGTCTGTCTGGTTTCTGTTATGTCATTGTCAACCACAAAGACAAGTACGACATTGATTATGCAGTCGTGCAACACAGAAAACCTTATATATAATGTCAGTCGAACATTTTCTTTTTGTTGCATATATTGTGTTGAATTCTTTTCTTTTTATCTTTACAGAAAATCTTACAAAGTTGACTCTGAAAGTAACAGATAATGTAAACGTAATAGACCCTGATGTCATGATAGTCATGTTAATGTGTACGTCATAGCCAATGTCAAGGAGACGAATCAGAAATATATACACAGATATATCATTAGATGTGAGAGACCCAATCTAGAACTGAAAGTAAGTAAAATATATACACAGATATATCATTAGATGTGAGAGACCCAATCTAGAACTGAAAGTAAGTAAAATATATACACAGAGATATCATTAGATGTGAGAGACCCAATCTAGAACTGAAAGTAAGTAAAATATATACACAGAGATATCATTAGATGTGAGAGACCCAATCTAGAACTGTAGGTAGGTAACAGGATATGAAATTATTAATTGAAAAATTAATCAGTTCTTGTGTAAATTCACCTGTCATTTAGATATTAATTCCATATTTACAGAAATTTAAGATTATTATCTCCCCTTTACTATGTTTGTAAGTGTTGTCGTTCGTTGGTATATATTCTGATATAATTGCAATGGTTAAAATGTATAATTCCTGTGAAAATGGAAAAAAGGTATTTTATATACCCCAAATCTATATGATAATTCTAATTATCAGGTAATTTAGGGTTAGAATAAGATTGAAATTGCTGCAGATATCTGAAAATATAACACATCATTGTTGTAGTGATTAGCTGCTCACCCCGGATCGATCAAAAGACTATATTGGTATTTGTTTCTTCTCCGCTAAGCCCACAGCGCTAAGGAGAAAGAGCAAAGACTGGTTGGCTCGCAATCAGGATAATGTGTCCGAGTGGGACGACATGTCTATCCACGGACTCGTTATAAAAATTGAACTAAGCCTGTTGGTTTAGTACAAAGAGTACTTCATCATTATCCCATTGAAATTAACTTGTTCTCTCCATGATATAGCTGAAACATTGCTGAGTTCGCGCTTAACAACAATCACTCACTTACTCACTGACTGAAAATAATGAGATTCAGAAACAGGTAGAAAACGAGATTTACTTGCTTGTTTTGAAGCGAGTGCAAATAAATTGTATTTTCATCAATTATATATACGTATATGTCAAAAAGTCCAAAGCAAGTGACATATTTTGTGGGAAGAGCAGAAACAATCGCCATTCATATCGTTTTGAAGGGGTCCTCTCTCGCATACGTACTGTTACTTGTACCTTTATTTTTTACTCTTGGTTATATATTTTAGACGGAAGGAAATGCTACTGTTGGAAAACCACTGGATGTAATAGTGAAACTTGTAAATTCCCTGTCGGTGCCTCTCACTGGAGGTTACATTAATCTGGAGGGGCCAGGGATGCAGCGAGGCAATGCTGTAAAGATAAAGTGAGTATGATGTTAATATTCTTTGGTAATTTTCTCTTTGAGCGCCTTGGAATTATAGCATATCCAGTTTGACGTAAGTCCTATTGGTATTTCTTTTTAAAGTTAACTGTAAAAGAGTAATACAAGTTGTTATTAACATCCCTTGAGGCAATAACTTGATATAAAATAGTGCTTGGTGTCTCCACAACCGTATAAAATCCCTTCGAAAGTGCATCTGCTGGATGTACGGTACAAATTAAATGCACAGCTCGCCCTGGGGATATAGCTATGTGTCCGTATTTTTAGGGGTTATCGTTAAGCAACTAACAACAACCGGAAGTGATTCAAATAAATGCTTTAGTGTCTCAGTTTATCTTCTTGGATTGCGCTGTTAAAGTCTTTTTTGGCAATCCACGAAAAGGAAGTTTGAACAGTGATGGCCAAAAATTCCATAAATATCTACAAAGGAAACAATCACCTCTTACTTTATATCAGTTGACGAAAAACACGATGTTTGTCCGTGGAATTCCTGGCCATAGATTGACGCATACGCAAATTTGGGCAGGATAAATGAAATCCTAATCTTCTCTTCTCAATAATGTGATCTCCAACTACAATATAGATAAACATAGCAGGCATTGGTCAGTGAATGCTCGTAGTTAACGGAGTTCATCTCGATATGTTGTGGGTTCGTGTTGTTCGATCTTTAGTTTTATGTGTAGTGTTTTGTAGATCATTGTTTGTTCTTTTGTCATTTTCCATTTAGCCTTTGTATTGTCTGTCCTTTGACTTATGACTTATGACATTTAAACATTACTGAGGACATAAGCATTTTAACAGATGTCAATCTTTATTGTTTTAATTTTTTTACTTTGTTCACAGGAAACTAATAGCTCCAAATGAGGAATTCCGGAAACTATCTAGATTAAGCGTCGACGAGCAGGCAGACGCGAAATTATCTCAAATTTCCATTTCCATTGTAAACAATTGTGTGACGTGACTGGCGTAACAGAGGTAGAAATTTCGGGAGAAAGTACAAAGTCCTGAAACTGTTGTTGTGATAACATTTAAACGGTTGTGATCTTCATTTTGAGTTTCACAGCAATTCTAGTGTTTTTTGCAAAATATGTTAAGCTAAGTGTATGTCTATATTAAACCGATAATATTATATATAATCCATGTATTGTAGAGCAATGCTCCTCATATCACCTTTTTCAAATATTTCAAGACTTATTTTTAGGATTTGGACTCGAAATACGTTTGGAAACAACAAAATACCAAAAAACTATGTTTTCGGGCCTCGTCGTTAACATTTGACATATTGACCATCTCTTCTGAAACTACTGGGCCTTTACTTTGACGGAATGATGCTTGTGAGGTCATCTACCAAAACTACTCATTTGCAGTGCCACTAGTGGAACAGGAACAACTGCTTCTGATTATCCATTTGATATCTTAAACACTTATATAAAACGAACGAATGTCTAGTGTGAGGCAGTTGGAATGATGAAAGGTTTGGAGAAGGGGTAATCTGAAGCCGAACATCGAAGGACGGACAATACCACTGTCGTCAAAGAGCTCCGGTCGGAAATGCTCTGTCATCTTCCGGCACAAGTCAATTAGGCATATTTGACATACAGGCGACGACAAAAAGTAACTATTATGATCATATAGTATTATTATATCTTGAATCCAGAAGATGTCGTTATCGGTCGATTATTTTTGTTTGTTTTTACCTATATGTTTCTGTGGTTAACTTAATAGATTACTCAGATATAGATAAATGATGG